>ML395280.1:182355-203162 GCA_005239525.1 Nicotiana knightiana | reverse complement strand
TTAATATTTTAGTAAGTAGTCTTGTTAATTGATTTCTACGTTCAAAAAGGATAATAAAAAAAAGAAGAAAAAAAAAGCTTCCCATCTAATCTCACTAAATTCCCTAAACTTCTCACACACTCACGTCTCTCACCCTCAACCCCTCACGTTCACTCAACACACACCCCACCATTCCTTCTCTATAGGTCTCTTTTGAATTGACATACTACACTATATAATAGGTGGATTTTTAACAGAAAGGGGGACGGAAAAAAAAAGGATTTGGAGAATATCCAAGTGACAAACATTGAGAAAAGCAGAATTTTTTTTTTAAAAGAAAAGGTTCTACATCTCTATTTTTAATAAAAAATTCTCAGGCGGAAGACATGGAGTTTGAGTAGAGGTTAAGTTTGAGATTTGGGTTCCGATTTTCCTTAGAGATTTCGGCTCTGACCGTGATTTTATCTCCATTCGTTGTTGTCATTTGGCTTGGGATTACAGAGTTAAAACCATATATCGGTTTCCTACTATTATTCTTAAAGAAGTTTTATTCCACAGATTTTCTTCTAATCATTCTTTTATATATTTTAATGTATTCTACTGTGAATANTTTTTTTTTTTTTGAGTGCTTGAATATTATTTAGGTATTTAGTGTGTGATAATATTTTGTTTCATATTATCTTCTATTGATTCAACCTCGCCTTTTGTCTTTAATGTACAATTAACTGTGTAAAGGTATATAAAAATTTAGTGTCTTTTTTTAGATTTTGATCCTTTAAGACTTTTAATTTGTCTAACTCTATGTTGATAAATTAAAAAAAATCTAAAAACTTAGGACATTAAATTTTGTGCCCTAGTTAAGATTGTTTAATAAAATGAGAATTTTATCTCAACGGTTTTGGTTAGAGTGTTACTGATGTATCTCATATCTACTGTTTGGTTTAATTAATTTTTTAGAAGTTAAAATTATCCTTTTGCTAAATGGATACGATTGAACTATTTAATATGCTACCATCTCTATTATTTTCTAAAGATTTAAAAAGTAAAAATTAAGCAAAGAAGTAAAATGAACTAACTAAATCATCTTAAAAGTAAAACACATACAGAATATCTATTATACTAGAATGAAATTCACCACATACTTGAATGAAATTCACCACAAATATCTGTTAAATACTACCTTCAAACTTTATTAATGCTTGGAATTCGCACAAAAAATAAAAATATTATTAATTGCGTATAAGTTCGCGTGATAAGAGTACGATTTGAAAAATGAATATTCATAGAAAATGCTTTAGACGTGACTTAATCTATCATCGTGATTGCGTACACGTTCGCGTGACATAATTGCGCTTTTAAAAATAAATTGAGGTATGCATTCGGACAAACATTTTTAATATTAACGAAGCGTGAAAAATTGTACACGTACGCGTGACATGATTTAAGCACGGATTTTTGAAATAAAACCAAGATACACGTTCGCGTGACTTTGGCAAAATAATTTTAATACTAAAGGCTATTAATTGTGTACACGTACTCGTGACATGATTTCTAGCACACTAACTAAAATGAGTGCATGTTCGCGTGATTCGTCTCACGATAATTTCTTAAAAGCGGTAATAGATAAAATACACATAGGTTCTAAAATACGTAATTAAACAATTTAATTAAGTCAGGTATGATTAAAGCGACCGTGCTAAAACCACGGAACTCGGGAATGCCTAACACTTTCTCCCGGGTTAACATAATTCCTTACCCGGTCTTTTGATTTCGCAGACTTTAGAACAGAGTCAAATTTCCTCAATTTGGGATTTAAACCGGTGACTTGGGACACCATATAATTATCCCAAGTGGCGACTCTAAATAAATAATTAATCCCATTTTGATTATGTCACTTAAAGTGGAAAAACTCCCTTATTACCCTTATCGGTGAAAAAGGAGGTGTGACATCTGCGGTTAAATCATGTCACGTGTAACTGTACACAATTTGTCACGCTTAATTATTTAAGAAAAACTTTGCCAAAGTCGCACGAATGCGTACTTCGGTTTTATTTTGGAAATCGGCGCTTTGATCATGTCACGCGTACGTGTACACAATTTATCACGCTCTGTTAATATTAGAAATGTTTGGTTGAAGTTGCGGGAACGTATACCTCGAATTATCAAGTCGTGTCTAAAGCATTGTCTACAAATAATCATTTTTCAATTGTACTCGTGTCATGCGAACATATACACTATTAATACCACTAAACAAAACTTTATGACATATTTCAGTTTGTTATTATTATTTTACTCCATTTCATGTTATATCTATTTTGAATTCATTTGTTTATTTTCAGATAAACCCGATAGCAAAATACCAAACACTGATAATCAGTGCAAGAAGCTATGAAACCATAACGAGAAACAGTACCTCAGTTTGGTCCGGTAAGATGACACAGATAGCATATGAAACTAAATTTACAATAACCCATTCTCCATTGTTGAAAACCTTAAAACTCCTTTATTGCTTCATATTCATCAATGTATACAATGAAAGAAAAATCCCTGATGCAGCAGACCAAATACGAGCTAATGACATGAACCTCGAATCGGTAACGGAACCTCAAACGGACCTCGACTCTTCTTCAACGATGACTGAAGCGAATGACTGTCGCCACCGGAATTTCTGCCAAAATTGGGTTCATCGGAAAACAAAAAAAAATCTTTCGCAGCAGAAACAGAGAAGAGGGAGGACGACGGAGAGGGGGTAGCAGTAGCCGTCGCCAAGGTTCGGGGATGTGACTGTTTTTGTTTCAAGAGGAGATGGTTAGGCGGCTCTAGGTTCTTAAGGGGGTGGCGACTGCTTTTGGAGTAAGGAAAATGGTCGGCGGGTGAAGAGGCGGCCGACTTGGTGGTGAAGAAGGGGGAGTTGGCGGTGGTTGGAGGTGTTCCGACGGATGAGTGGTTGGTGGAGTTCTTAGGGTTCAGTGGTTGGGGTGAAGAAGAAGGTGAGAAGGCTGCTGTGTGTGTGTGAGATCAGGGTGGGGTGACTGCCAACCGGTGGTGAGATCCGGCGGCAGCAACGGCGGTTTGGAGAGGAGCTGGCGGATGGATCGTTTTTTTTAAGGGGTCTTCTCTAGGGTTTTGAGTCTTTGGGTGTGTAAGAGGTTCCCGAAGAAGAAGAAGAAGAGGGGTCTTGTCTTTTATGTGTTAAGGCAAGATAAAAATATGGGTGTAAGTTTGAATTGGGCTCTAAATTTATAAAATTTGGCTAAGAAATTACTTCTAAAATACTTATAAGAAAAATATAAAATAACTCTTAATTTATTTTAATAAATTATTATATTTAAAATAAAACTAAAAATTAAAGTTGAAACTAATTTTTGATATTTTCGAAGACTATCTTAAAATAAAATAGGTTCAAAGTAATATATCCTTCTAAAAATACCTAATACGTGAATTAAATAGAGAAATATGGAACTATTTTTATAATTTTTAATTTTATGCTTAAAATAAAATAAAGAGTCAAAACTAGTTAAAATAACGATATTAGAGCTAAACTAAATATTCAAACGCTAAAATATGTAAAATCTCCGGGAATATCAAAAATTACATATCTACATTGACTTTAAAGATTATTGAGAAAATTAGAGGTTGCTCTGCTAAGAATCTATCCTATGCAAGTAAACTACAAGTTATAAACCATGTTCTATTTTCTTTACATAATTTTTGGGGGTAGTAACCCTTCCACAGAGTGTGTTAAAAGAAGTTGATAGGAAATGTAGAGAATTTCTATGGGGTAGTAATGCAGAACAGAAAAAGGTCTCCCTAATTGCACGGGAGAAAATTTGCAAGCCTAAGGGGGTTTGAATGTCAAAGCTTGTAGAAACTGGAATATAGCAGCTGTGGGGAAATTGATATGGTTATTAATGGAGAAAGCGGATAATCTATGGGTGAAGTGGGTGCATGGTATATATATGAACAATGGTATAAATTGTGGGAACATCAGGCACCAGTGGACAGTAGTTGGAACTGGAGAAGGCTCAACAAGTTAAAGCTGGGGATGACAAGTTGGTTCCAAAATGGAAGGTATTTTTTAATTGCTAATGGGCACTACTCGATAGCAAAAGGATACTTGAAACTAATAGGAAACTCTCGTAAGTTACAGATAACTGGTTTAGTATGGAGTAGGGTAATGCTACCAAAACAAAGATTCATAGTGTGGCTCGCTATGCAGGGGAGTCTCAAGACAAAAGATAGACTAAGAGATATGGGAATACAGTGTGACAACACGACGTGTGAGATATGTGATGCTGGAAATATCGAGAATGCAGTACACTTATTTCATAAATGTACTTGGGTTGGGTAGCTATGAACAATGATAAAGCAATGGATTGGTTTCAGCATACAGAACGTTCAGAGGTGGCTGATACAATGCAGTACATTATTAGGAAAAATTGGAGCATCTTTAAGAAAGAAGAAGATCACAACAGCGATATATGGAACGGGAATTTATCAAATATGGCAAGCACGGAAATTGAGACAATTTAGAGGACATAGTGTAGATTATACTTTTGTTTTGCAACAAATACAAAGTGTAATAAGAAGGAGAATTGAGATGTCAATATATACTAAGGAAGCAAGGAAAATTATATTTCTAACTGATAGGATATGTAGCTAGTAGTCTTGTTTTTTGAGAGAGTGATTGAGGCTCAACTACTGGTTTTATAACAACAGTGAGTGATCTCTATGTGTAAATTGATGGTTTATTTGTCTGGTAATTTATTCACATCTTATTACCAAAAAAAAATATTGTCCAACCTGTAATTATGGCCTTTATGGGTACTGTTGTGTCTAACGCTAAGCCTTTAGATTATACTCCTTCCTAAGATTGTGCATAACTTGGTAAATACATCGAATTACCGTAATGCAACCGAAAATTTTGATATTTGGTTTACTATATTTGTATATATGGTATTTGGTTTAAGTTTTTTTAAAAAAATTAGTGTTTGGTATTTACAAAAATAATACTGAAATATCGATATCGTACCAAAATATAATAAGATACACAATGCACATAGTATTGATATAACATAGTAAGTTACATACTACTTTTCATCAGTATGTATGTTGCGACTGGCAGTAAATCCCATATATTTCTTTAGGAAAATGGAGGGACAAGGTAAGCTATAAATTTTTACTCTTATTCTCTAGGATGCTAAACATCCTAACGTAACACATTTACGATTTGAGGATGTTTCTTCTCGTGGATTGAATTGCATCTTTTGGATTAGTCCTTGTTGCATTCTCTAACTTTTGCAATTAGCTCTATTCAAGTAACAAGAAATTTTTAATGATTAAATTTATTCGTTTATTTACCTTTTATCTCGGGTTGATACTTGTTGGTTTTGGACAAAGTTTTTGTCAATAAGCATGTAAGCTTAGAATGTTTTTATTTTGTATTTGTGAGTATTTTAATTAAGAATATTATAGTTTATGGCTTTATGCACTAGTTAACATTGAAACCGAACAAACCAAAGTTACCGTACTGAAAGGAGAAAAGCCGAACCATACTGACTATCATTAGGTACGGTATTGGTATAGTATTTTAAAAAAATCGAATGTCGAAAATACCAAACTGAAACATTTAAATACCGTACCGTAACTACCGGCGTACACCGCTACTCCTTCCGTTTCAATTTAGGTGAGACTATTTGACTGGGCATGATGTTTAAGAAAACAAACTTTTGAATTTGTGGTGTAAAATGAGGCACATATATTTTATCTGACTATAAATCATTATATAAAGGTAACTTGTTTCTAAATATGAGAACGAATTATTCTTTTTAGTACGGATTAAAAAGGAGATAGATTTATATGAATTAAAACAGAGGTGTATTTGACAGTCCTATTCCGGATTTAGTCAAATTTCAATACGAATACGAAATATCGAGCGAAAAACTTTTAAATAAAGAAGAAAAAAAAAGACTAGCCTCTATTCATTTTCCATTGGTTACATTTTTAGTTTGTGTATTGTTTTGTTTTGTCCATGCTCAACTTGCAATAAAGTTGTGATGACCCAAAAGGTTATCTTGTGTGATTTAGTAAAAACTGTGTTCCGAAGGCCCAAAAGCCTCTGTTAATCTCACCTTGATGTGTGTGCACAGCCTGAGCGCGTAGCTAGGAAGTCTTTATGTGGAAATGTGTTGAACAGTTGAATTTATGATAATTAATGGAATAAAGTTGACTTTGGTCAATATTTTTTGTAAACGGACCCGGACCCGTGATTTAACAGTCCCAGAGGGTCCATAAGAAAATATGGGATCTGGGCGTATGCCCGGAATCGAATTCCGAGGTCCCAAGTCCGAGAAATGAATTTTTAAAGAAAATTATTTTCTGAAAATAAGAAAGACTTTTGAAAATAAACTTTGATGTGAAATCTGTTTTACCGAGCCCGTATTATGGTTCCAGAGCCCGGAACAGGTTCGATATGTGTTATGTGAGTTATCTGTAAAATTTGGAAAGAAACGGACTTGGTTTGATGTGTTTCGGATCAAAATTGGAGAATTTAAAAGTTTATGAAGTTTGAGAAAATTCTATGGATTTTTGAGTTTAATTCATTGTTTTTGATGTTATTTTAGTGGTTTGATTACTCGAATAAGTTCGTAGGATGATTTTGAAGTCGTGTGTATATTTGGTTTTGAGCCCGAGGGCTCGGGTGAGTTCCGGGTAAGTGTCGGGGTGCAAAAGAGTTGAAAAAATCTGGTTTTTGATCTGTTTCTGGTGTTCTGTGTTTTGCTCTTCGCGATCGCGGTGTGACTCATGCGATCGTGGTGTGACTTATGCGATCGCGATGTGTCTATGGTTGGGGGAGGGAAATTACCCTACGTGAACGCAGGGCCTTGGACGCGATCACAGAGCCTGGGGGTGGTGCACTACGCGATCGCGAGGGGCCTCACGCGATCGCATAGCGTTAAAGGGATGTGGGGGCAGGGCAACGCAATCGCTTGGTCGTGATCGCGATGGTCAGTGTCCAGTACTCCCGCGATCGCAGTCCCTTGTTCGCGATCGCGTAAGTCTAAAACCCAGTACTCTACGCGATTGCAACTCCTTTTCTGCGATCGCGTACAATAAATTCGCCCAGTGATTTTAAAGCCTTAAAAATAGAATGCTATTTCGGGATTCTTCATAATTTCACCCTCTCCTTCTCCTCCAAGCCCCATAGCCGAGTTCCAAGCCACTCTTCCTCCATAACAACTTGGGTAAGTGATCTTAAATCTAGTTTCTTCCATTTTCCTTCATCAATCATTAGAATCTAGGCCTAAAAACATGAAATCAAGGGTAGAAATTGGGGGTTTTGGGTAGAGTTAGGGCTTTTGGAAATTTTGGGAATTCAACCTCATTTTGGGGTCGAATTTCAAAAAAAATTGTATATTCGGGTTCGCGGGGAATGAGTGATCGGGTTTTGGTCCGAACCTCGAGTTTGGACCAAGTGGGCCCGGGGTCGAATTTTGATATTTTTGGAAGAATTATGGGAAATGCATATTTAGGCTTTGGGATTGAATTATTGAGTCATTATTGATATTTTTGAGTCGATTATCTCTAGATACTATCGTTTCGGAGTTGGATTCGAGAGGGAAAGCAGTGTTAGAGGCTTGATTTGGATTCTTGGAATCGAGTTAAGTGTTTGGCCTAACCCTAGCTTGAGGGAATATGTGTTGAGTCATAATTGCTACGTGTTATTATCATATTCAATGTATAGGTGAGGTGACGAGTACCTATACCTTGTTGTCAAGCATGCCCGTGAGTCATATCTTACAGTATATGTGTTTTTTTCGATATCCACTGTGTTATGAAGTAGATTCTATTTTGGAGATTATTCAATTGTTGGAAATACTTGGTTGTGAAAACCGATGATTAGTTGTTCGGTTGAGGATTATTTTGGTTATATTGTACGTTCAGTGAGATTGGTTATAGCTGGGTCCCTTGCCGGGACGGTGGTACTTCTATTATTGTTCCCTTGCCGGGATGTTGTAAATTATGTTTTGTATTGTGGTTCTTCGTTGACAAATTGTTGTTTTGATTATTGTTGGGTAAGGAAGAGTGTAAAGCACAAAGGGTGATGCCATGCCATAATGTATACTAAAAGCACGAAGGTTAATGTCGTGCCGATATTGTGAGGTAAAAGCATGAAGGGTGATGTCGTGCCATGATATGAGAGATAATGCACGAAGGATAATGTCATGCCATGATATTGTGAGGTAAAAGCATGAAGGATGATGTTGTGCACTTGTCTTGGTGAGAACGAGAGTAAAGCACGAAGGGTGATGTCGTGCACTTATTTTGGCGAGAATGAGAGTAAAGCACGAAGGGTGATGCCATGCACTTGTTTTGGTGAGAACGTGAGTAAAGCATGAAGGGTGATGTTGTGCACTTGTTTATTCCCTATTGTTATTCTGATACTAGACGGTTGCCATGTTCTGTTACTCAATAAGTGTTTTTCCCCTTAGTACCCTGGCATGTTCATCCTGTATTTGTACTTAACTGTTTACTTCCTGACGTTATTTCTATTATATATTATTGAATTGCACTGTTGTTATTATTTGTCGCGTCCTAGCCTCGTCACTACTTCGCTGAGGTTAGGCTCGGCACTTACTCAGTACATGGGGTCGGTTGTACTAATGCTACACCTGTACTTCTTTATATTGTGCAGATTACGGTACCGGACCCGGTGGACAGTGATCGAGGGAGTGTCCTTTAGTCCACAGGCGACACTGAGGTAGACCTGTAGGCCTTGGAGTCACCTCCTATCTCATTCCTGTTTATTTCTGTCTTCTCTTGTACTTCCGAGATAGTGGTATTGTTTTGTTCAGACTTTGTTTTTAGAAAAAATCTTAGACTGTTTGTGAGTTTGTGACACCAGTCTTGGGGGATGTTTAAGGAAATTTTTGTACGAATTATTATTTAAGATGTTGAATTTCTTACCTTTCGCTTTCTCATATCTAATTGTTCTTATATGCCTCTTTTAAAAATGCTAAACAGGAAAGGAATAAATTGGAATAACTAGTAACGTTGGCTTGTCTAGCGAGTTCAATGTTAGACTCCATCACAGCATGAAGGTGGGATTTCGGGTCGTGACAAGTTGGTATCAGAGCACTAGGTTGCTTAGGTCTCACAATTCACGGACAAACTTGTAAAGTATGAGGGATCGGTACGGAGACATACGTACTTATCCCCCAGAGGCTGCAAGGTTAGGAATAACTTCACATTTCTTCTTCTCTGTCGTGAGGCTTAAATTCTAAATGCTAACTAGTTTTCTATTCTATTCTCTCGCAGATGGCGAGAACGCGTGCTTACTCATCTACTGATCAGTAGCCCGATCCCCCTGTTGCAGCTCCTGCGAGGGGTCGAGGCCGAGGCCGAGGCCGTGCTAGAGGCCGAGGACGAGGCCGTGCTAGAGGCCGAGGCAGAGCTAGGGCTCTGCCTAGAGCAGCAGCACCAGCGGAGGACCCACAGGTAGACTTTATCGGTGAGGTTCCCGCTCAGGCAGTTCCAGTTGGACCAGCTCAGGTCCCGGAGGGGTTCATTTCCACCCTGGTTCTTCAAGACGCTCTGGTCCGTTTAGTGGGCCTTATGGAGAGCGTGGNTGGGGGAGGGACCTAGACTCCTGCTACCCACACACCAGAGCAGCTAGCTCCTCAGTTCCAGACTCCAGCACCTCAGGCAGCTGGAGCAACTCAGTCGGGTTTTGTGGCACAGTCAGTTGAGGGGGCAGCCATGTCTACCGATGCTTTGTGGAGGTTGGATCAGTTCACCAAGCTATTTTCTACTACATTTACTGGTGCATCATCAGAGGATCCCCAGGATTTCTTGGACAATTGCTATGAGGTTCTTCGGAACATGGGCATCGTGGAGTCCAATGGAGTTGATTTTGCTACATTCCGTCTTTCTGGTACCACCAAGACTTGGTGGAGGGACTACTGTTTGACCAGACCAGCTGGGTCTTCGCCTTTGACTTAGGCTCAGTTCTCCGAGTTATTCTTGGAGAAGTTTCTACCAGTTACCCAGAGGGAGGGTCTTCGGAGGCAGTTTGAGCGCCTCCAGCAGGGATCTATGACTGTTACACAGTATGGGACTAGGTTCATTACTTTATCCTGACATGCTATCATGATACTCCCCATTGATCGCGAGAGGGTGAGGAGGTTTATTGAGGGTCTAGCTCGGCCTATTAGACTCCAGATGGCCAGAGAGACAGGTACTGATATTTCATTCCAGGAGGCGGCCAATGTGGCCAGGCGTATTGAGATGGTCTTATCATAGGGCAGTGGTCAGGGGTCTGATAAGAGACCTCGCTATTCTGGTCAGTTCAGTGGTGCCTCATCTGGAGGCATAGATTCCTTTGGCAGAGGTCATCCTCCTAGGCCATTCTAGTCGGCGCTTCAGGTATCCCGCAGTGCACCATCAGCTCCTATCAGTGCACCGCCGCTTCAGAGCTTCCAGGGTGGTTATTCTGGTTGACAGGGACAGTTTCAGGTCCAGCAGCCTCATCACCAGAGGGCTTGTTACTCTTGTGGTGATCCAGGGCATATTGCTAAGTATTGTCCCCGAGCTTCTGGTAGTTCTCAGCATCAGGGTTCTCGTGCTATGATTCTCGCACCAGGTGCACCCCTACCCCCTCAGCCAGCTAGGGGTGAAGGTCGAGGTGCCAGAGGTGGAGGTCAGACTCATTGAGTTGGAGGACAGGACATAAGAGGTAGAGGTCATCCCGCAGTAGGTCGACCCAGAGATGTTCAGATCGGAGGGGCTCCGCCCTGGTGCTATGCCATTCCTGCCAGGCCAGAGGATGAGGCCTCTGATGCAGTTATTACAGGTATGGTTTCAGTTTGTAGCAGAGATGCTTCGGTATTATTTGATCCGGGATCTACTTTCTCCTATGTGTCTTCATATTTTGCCCCTTATTTGAGTATGCCTCGTGATTCCTTAAGTACTGTTGTGCATGTGTCTACACCGGTGGGTGATTCTATAGTGGTAAATCGAGTCTACCGTGCTTGCTTAGTATTCATTGGTGGTCTGGAGACTCAGGTTGATCTTTTGCTTCTTGATATGGTTGACTTTGATGTTATATTGGGGATGGATTGGTTATCCCCCTATCATGCTATCCTGTATTGTCATGCCAAGACAATGACCTTGGCTTTGCCAGGGGTACCTCGTTTGGAGTGGAGAGGGACTCCTAGTCACTCTTCGGGTAGAGTTATTTCTTATATGAAGGCTCGGCGCATGGTCGAGACGGGTTGTTTGGCCTATCTAGCCTATGTTTGTGATTCTAGCGCCGAGGTTCCTTCCCTGGAGTCTGTGCCCGTGGTTCGTGAGTTTCCAGAGGTATTCCCTGCTAACCTGTCGGGTATGCCACCTGACAGGGATATTGATTTTTGTATTGAGTTAGCTCAGGGCACTCAGCCTATTTCTACTCTGCCGTATCGTATGGACCCGCCAGAGTTGAAGGAGTTGAAGGATCAGTTGTAGGATTTGTTGGATAAAGGCTTCATTAGGCCTAGTGTTTCTCCTTGGGGTGCCCCGGTATTGTTTGTCAAGAAGAAATATGGCTCGGTGAGGATGTGTATTGACTACCGGCAGTTGAATAAGGCTACCATTAAGAACAAGAATCCTTTGCCAAGGATTGATGATTTATTCGACCAGCTTCAGGGTGCTTTAGTGTTTTCCAAGATTGACTTGAGATCTGGTTTCCATCAGCTGAGGATTAGGGCGTCTGATGTCCCTAAGACAGCCTTTCGCACTCGTTATGGGCATTATGAGTTCTTGGTGACGTCATTTGGGCTAACCAATGCCCCCGCTGCTTTCATGGAGTTGATGCACCGGGTTTTCAGGCCTTATTTGGACTCGTTCATTATTGTTTTCATTAATGATATATTGATATACTCTCGCAGCAGAGAAGAGCATGAGCAACACCTTAGAGCCGTCCTCCAAACTTTGAGGGATAGTCAGTTGTATGCCAAATTTTCCAAGTGTGTGTTCTGGTTGAGTTCAGTTGCATTTTTATGCCATGTGGTATCGTCAGAGGGTGTTCAGGTGGATCCCAAGAAGATTTCAGCAGTCAGAGATTGGCCTAGACCCACCTCAGCTACAGAGATCCGGAGTTTCTTGGGCTGAGCAGGTTATTATCGCCGGATTGTGGAGGGCTTTTCATTCATTGCAGCCCCGATGACCAGGTTGACTCAGAAGAGTGCTCAGTTCAGGCGGTCTTATGAGTGTGAGGCGAGATTTCAGAAGCTCAAGAAAGCCTTGACCACGACACCAGTGTTAGTTTTGCCCACAGGTTCAGGATCGTATACCGTGTATTGTGATGCTTCACGGGTTGGGCTTGGTGCAGTGTTGATGCAGGATGGCAAGGTTATAGCCTATGCTTCGCGTAAGTTGAAGGTTCATGAGAATATCGACCCAGTTCATGACTTGGACTTAGCAGTTATTGTGCATGCATTAAAGATTTGGAGGCATTATTTGTATGGTGTGCCGTGTGAGGTGTTCACGGATCATAAGAGTTTACAGTATCTGTTCAAACAGAAGGAGTTGAACATGAGGTAGAGGAGATGGTTGAAGTTGCTGAAGGATTGTGATATTACCATTCTTTATCATCCGGGGAAGGCCAATGTGGAGGCCGATGCTTTGAGCCGGAAGTCAACCAGTATGGGTAGTCTTGCCTATTTATGAGTCGGAGAGCGACCTCTTACTTTGGATGTCCAGGCTTTAGCCAACCGATTTGTGAGATTGGAGGTTTCTGAGACTGGCAGTGTTTTGGCCCATACCGTAGCCCGTTCTTCTTTGTATGACCGTATTCGGGCCAGGCAGTATGATGATCGCCATTTATGTGTTCTTAGAGATAAAGTCAGGCACGGAGATGCCAAGCAGGTTACGGTTGATGTTGAGGGAGTTTTGAGGATGCAGGGTCGGATTTGTGTACCTGATGTGGATGGTATTCGTGAGTTGATACTTCAGGAGGCTCATAGTTCCCGCTATTCTATTCATCCGGGCGCCGCAAAGATGTACCAGGACTTGTGGCAGCATTATTGGTGGCGGAGGATGAAGAAGGATATTGTAGCTTATGTAGCTCAGTGCTTGAACTGTCAGCAGTTTAAGTACGAGCACCAGGGGTCCAGTAGTTTGATGCAGCAGATTCAGCTTCCCGAGTGGAAGTAGGAGCGTATCACCATGGACTTTGTAGTTGGACTCCCACGGACTTAGAGGATGTTTGATGCAGTATGGGTCATTGTTGATAGGCTGACCAAGTCAACGCACTTCATTCGAGTATCAGTTTCGTATTCAGCAGAGAAGTTGGCAAGGATCTATATGAGAGAGATTGTTAGACTGCATGGTGTGCCTATATTCGTTATATCAGACCGAGGCACTCAGTTTATCTCCCATTTTTGGAGAGTATTTCAGCGAGAGTTGGGCACACAGATTGATTTGAGCACAGTATTTCATCCTCAGACGGACGGGCAGTCCGAGCGTACTATTTATATTTTGGAGGATATGTTGCGAGCTTGTGTCATTGACTTTGGTGGTTCATGGGACCCGTTATTGCCTTTAGCTGAGTTTGCATACAACAACAGCTATGTCGAGCATTCAGATGGCTCCGTATGAGGCGTTGTATGGTAGACGGTGTTGGTCTCCAGTCGGATGGTTTGAGCCGGGAGAGGCTAGATTGTTGGGTTCTGAGTTAGTCCAGGATGCTTTGGACAAGGTGAAGATCATTCAGGATAGACTTCGTACAGCTCAGTCCAGGCAGAAGAGTTATGCGGATCGCAGAGTTTGAGATTTGGCATTTATGATAGGCGATCGGGTATTTCTTCGGGTTCGCCCATGAAGGGTGTGATGAGATTCGGAAAGAAGGGCAAGTTGAGCCCTAGGTACATTGGTCCATTTGAGATTCTGGACAAGGTAGGAGAGGTGGCCTACACACTTGCCTTGCCACCTAGTTTGTCAGTCGTGCATCCGATATTTCACATGTCTATGCTCCGGAGGTATATTGCGGACCCATCTCATGTTCTTGACTTCAGTGGTGTCCAGTTGGACAAGGATTTGTCTTATGAGGAGGATATGGTAGCCATATTAGACCGGCAGGTGCGACAGTTGAGATCGAAGAGTTATCATTCGGTTCGTGTTCAGTGGAGGGGTCAGCCTGTTAAGGCAGCTACTTGGGAGTCCGAGCCCGATATGCGGAGCCGTTATCCCCACCTTTTCCCCGATTCATGTACTTTTCTATGTCCGTTCGAGGACGAACGGTTGTTTTAGAGGTGCAGATTGTGATGACCCAGTGTAATTTAGCAAAAACTGTGTTCCGATGCCCCGAAAGCCTCCGTTAATCTTACCTCGATGTGCGTGCACAGCCTGAGCGCGTAGCTGGGAAGTCTTTATGTGGAAATGTGTGAACAGTTGAATTTATGCTAATTAATGGAATAAAGCTGACTTTGGTCAACATTTTTGGTAAAAGGACCCGGTGGACAGTGATCGAGGGAGTGTCCTTCAGTCCACAGACGACACTGAGGTAGACTTGCAGGCGTCCGCAAGCCTTGACGTCACCTCCTATCTCATTCCTATTTATTTCTGTCTTCTCTTGTACTTCCGAGACAATTGTATTGTTTTGTTCAGACTTTGTTTTTAGCAAAAATCTTAGACTGTTCGTGAGTTTGTGACACCAGTCTTGGGGGATGTTTAAGGAAATTTTTATATGAATTATTATTTAAGATGTTGAATTTCTTACCTTCCGCTTTCTCATATCTAATTGTTCTTATATGTCTCTTTTAAAAATGCTAAACAACGAAGGAATAAATCGGAATAACTAATAACGTTGGTTTGTCTAGGGAGTTCAATGTTAGACGTCATCACAGCCTGAAGGTGAGATTTCGGGTCGTGACAAAAGTCTAGGTCGACATGTCTTGTCTTGTAGTCTATTAACATTGTGCTACTGTATGTACTTTTATTTCGTGAAAAGAATAGTGTTTATTTACCAAGTTGAATATTCATGTTTTGCCATTTTAATAAGCACAAATTAAGTGATATTGAAGTGTCCAATAAAAGCAAGCCTATTAGTTGAAATGTCAAAAGTTGGTATCAAATTTAGTTTGCAAGCCTATTAGTTATTTATGTTCCCGTTTAGTAATAGATTTTGGCTACTATTTTTCAAGTTGAATTTTTTTTTCAAGTTCCCAAAATTTGATTTATGATAGTTTTTAGGTGAATCTTTTTTTTTTCACTCACAAAAATTTAATATATTTTTCAAATAATATACATACTCAAACATAATTTTAACTTTCAAATATTATGTCCAACATAACTTCAAAAACTCTTTTGTCAAGTTTTAATTAAATGTATGTTAACTATGTATTCATTTCTGCTTATGTTTTATCATGCATTTTCATAAGTGAATTCATACTTATCCTCATGCTATAAAAGATATTATTCCTAAATACAACATGTGATACGAGATCATTGGCTGAGAAAGAGCATTAGTCGCGGGTTCGAACGATCTTAGCTTAAATCTTGTATTTGTTTTAGAAAATACATAAAATATGTATAAATATTAATTACGAACTCAATAACTAAGATGAACTATGAATTCGTGATAAATTAAAATTTTATAAACTTTAAATCATAGCTCTATCTCTGTTGTTAAGGTGTCCCATATTGGTTGAGAGATGGGTTGTTATATAGTCTTGGGCAAGAGTGAAGTCACACGACCACCAATTATCTACATGGCCCATTGTCAAGTGGCCATTTTGTTTTCTTGTTTGGAAAATTCGTAGGAAACGCGCAGCCGTAAGAAACTCGCAGCCACAATCCTTGGGTGCGCACTGAATAACTTACGCACTGTGCAATAGCACCCAAATCACATAGAAAATATTGCACACAAATTATACAGGAGATATAAACGGTATTATGCACGCTCGATGCGACTAAACGAAAAGATTGCTGGTGAGGAGAATCGATCTCAGATATCTCATGTCGGATACCACTCGCCCAACTAACTCAATCAACCCTGACGGCGTGACTTGACAGTAAGTCTTTGTGAAGGCTTTCTTTTTGTCATTTTTCTACCTTATTTAGAACTAGTTGTTCTGACAGTTGCACGAGACATTATTAGATTCTATAAATAGGGGAGAAACATTGTTTGCCTTTTTACAGCAAAAAAATGAAACAAAAATAGCTCATCAAATGTTTCCAAAACTAACCTTTTTCTTTGCCTTTTTTTGGCTATTTTGCTAATAGTAATATCCTCACAAGCTGATGCAAGGGAGATGTCTAAGGCACCTGCCACAATAACCAAGGTTTATTTGCCTTTCATTGGCTATTTTGCTAATAGTAATATCCTCACAAGTTATTTTCACTTTTAACATTTTGAGTAAGCAAACGGATGTTATAAATGTTTAAATATTCATGTAAAATTTTTCTTTGATTTTAGCGATCTTAAATATGTCATAATATCTTACACCGAAGTCTCATTAATGGAAAGTAGAACACATGATTGAAATGAAAGGTGTAAATGTTTGCTTAAGTATTATTTAACATTTTGCTGAAAGTTTAATGGACATTTTGAAACTTTCTCAGACATTCTACATCTAAAATATTTAGTAATCTTAGGATATCGCAACACCGGAGAAGTTTCTTTGTTTTATCTTTATTGAATTTGGTGATTACCTCTTATAATAATTTAAATTCTATTGCCAGAGCAAGGATACTTCATTTTAATTATTTATATATCTGCAACATGCATTCTTACATGATTCTTTCTTTTGGGCCAAACGCGTGAAAATATCTTTACTTTTGGATGGCGGTAAGACTTGAACATTTAAAACCTTGTTTCTGCTAGTTGTGTAATTAATAACAATAATAATATATTCAGTGTATTTTATAAATGGGGTTTTGAAAAAATAATATTTATGTAGATCTTACCTTTATCTTGAGAAGGTTGAGAAACTATTTTTGATAGACCCTCGACTCAAGGAAGGATGAAAAACCAGTAGAAATAAGCAGTAATACCAGCAAGATAATAAGATAATCGAAGCGAAAGAACCAGTAGATAGTGAGAAAAAACTGAAAATAAGTAAATACAAGACTAACACCTATATTACTGGTAAGGACAAGGGAGATGCACGACTGCCTACTAACCTTCTACCTTAATTCTCGATCCACATGCCCTCTTATCAAGTGTCATGTCCTCGGTAAACTAAAGCAGCCTCATACCTTGCCAATTGTATGACCATTTTATTTAAAACTTAAGTTATTAGATGAGGAACACGTTCATCCTAATTTATTTATGTCTGTAGCGCTGAGAATTAATACTATCATTGTTAGGACCAAAAATATTTTAAGATGAAATCTATCATCTTTTACGCAAGACCTATCATGTCAAATCATCAAGAATGTAAAACTAGATGCGTAAGCGTACATGAATCTATAACTTGTCGTCTTTGCGGTTAGTGGTCTTCCAAACCAAGACGTAGGGATTGCACAGACGACGGCTCACACTTTTCCAAGGTTGTGATATTAGAAAAGAACCCTACGTCAGATTTGGTGACCATAACTCATTTATAGTTACACATATTTATGTAATTCTAATTTAGCTCATCATTAAATTAGAAGTTATACCCGGATATCTACACATAAGCCCCATACTATAGGAGGTGCCTTATAGACGTATTTAACATTAAACCTTAATAGATCACTTTTAATTTGGGTCAACCTTTTAACGACAGCAACCGACATATAATTATACTTAATACCAAAAATATGTGCAAGTCCATAAAATCTTACGATCACATCTTAATTTCCTCTTTTTTCTGTTAACCTATAACTAATTCATTACTCTACATAACCTATTTTGGTGCAGCAATGAATTCAAACACTATTACTGATCAGAAGAGGGGTGCAGGAATCACCCGTAAGATACCGGGTTGGATACGAAAAGGTGCAAAACCTGGAGGCAAAATCATCGGCAAAGCTTGTAAAATTTGCTCATTTAAATACCAGATTTGCAGCAAATGTCCTAAATGTCATGACTAAAGTTAGGCCTGAGAGACTATGTACTTGTGCTGGTGTGAGTTTAGTTTTGAGAATAAAGGCAAAGCTATGAATAGCCTAATATAATTATATTCACTTTCTTCTAGTTAATTTCTCTTAGTTTGTGTTTTGTTTTGTTAGTAGTTGTTATTGTTGCAACTTGCAACAAGTCTTGGGTCAACATGTACTCTTGTCTTGTAATCTTTCAACTGTATGGTATTGTACTGTACTGTATTTTTCATAAACCACCTTAATATCTGAAACCAAATCCGATTAAATCTAATTCGGGTTGCATAGGTTCTACTACAGTCATATCTATTTATAACAACTTATATAACAATCTTTCATTATAAAAATCATGTTTTTTCGTGGAATCAATTTTTATGTTAGGCTATAATATATGTTTTCTATGATAGCATTTCACTATCAGCCAAAAAATATCGGAACAAACGAGATTATTATAGAGAGGTTTGATTGTACAACGAAACGGGTTCTTATAAAAGGTTTATCACTTTTAAAGTTCGAACCTAAGATCTTTGATTAAATTAAGTATAGAAATATCCTTTATCCATAGTATAGACATGCCGTAGTCTTGAACATGGTAATCTTATGTATAAGCGATTATATAATAATTACTTGATCCCGATTCCCGAAAACATTATAGGAGTTTAATTTGGAAGAGCAATTAGCCTGATAGAGTGAGACTGAAGGAAAGTGTGAATTGTTAATCACTTCTGCTAATGGATTATGCCATATTCAATATTTACAGCACAGATTACATTTAGATACTCTAGTGAAAATATCCGGGCAAGTCAGTTTTCGGATTGGCAATTGAAAAATAGCCAGCGTTTGCAAAGTTATTGAAAAATATTCACTATTTTACAACAAAACGGAAAGTTCCAGCATAATATACTGGAGATTGATACACCTGTGTATGAACTTGTGCTGGTGTGAGTTTAGTTTTCAGAATAAAGGGAAAGCTATGAATAGCCTAATATAATTATATTCACTTTCTTCTTGTTAATTTCTCTTAGTTTGTGTTTTGTTTTGTTATATACTTCTTATTGTTGCAACTTGCAACAAGTCTTGGGTCAACATGTACTCTTGTCTTGTTGTATGGTATTGTTTTGTACTGTATTTTTCTTTAGCCGCTTCAAATTTGATTAAATCTAGTTCGCGTTGCATCAGTTTTACTACAGTTAGTCCTCTTTATCACAATATTCCTATATAACAATCTTTCATTATAAAAATCAAGTTTTTCTTATAGAATATTTTTATGTGATGTTATAATATATGTTTTCTATTACAACACTGCAGCCAAAATATATCGAAACAAATGAGATTGTTTTGACTGTACAAAAAAACGGGTTCTTATAAAAAGGATTATCATTTTTAGAGTTCGAACCTAAGATCTTTGATTAAATTGAGTATAGAAATATAGAAAAAATCTTTATCTGTAGTATATATGTCGGGATCTTGAACATGGTAATCTTATGTATCAACGATTATATAATAATTACTTGATCACAAAGACATTATAGGAGCTTAATTTGGAAGAGCAATTAGCTCGGTAGATAAATTGATCTCTCTCTGTCACGACTCAGATTCCCAACCTTAGGGATCGTGATGGCGCCTAACACCACACTTGCTAGTCAAGCCAATGTTAGAATTCGATTAACTACTTTACACTATTCATCCATTTAGACATAATAACATAATCTAAAGTAAATTGAATCTATTAATTATCAATAATTAATTTTCCAAAGATAAAATAATAAGCATTTGAATAAAACGAACCACAAGCCAATTATATAAATGAATCTAGAACTACCCTAGAGTCTGGTGTCACAATTCACGAACTACTAAAGAATACTACAAATACTGGGCTGAAAGAAATAGTGTAATTGTTCTGAATATACTAAAACAGTTTTATAAAATTGGAGAAGACTCTCGGGATCTGCGAACGCCAGCAGATATACCTCGTGTCTCCGAGTAAATAGGTGGCTGCTCTAACAAAATCTCTACTGCTGGCTAGTACCTGGATCTGCATAAAAGAGTGCAGAGTGTAGTATCAGTACAACCGACCACATGTACTGAGTAAGTGCCGAGCCTAACTTCGACGAAGTAGTGACGAGGCTACGGCGGGGCATTAACAATATAACCTGTGACAACATAAATAACAAAGCAAGAAAGGAATCTAAACAAATAATTAAATACTACAACAACAATAAAATAACTCCGCCGCCTTTTTCAGGTCTCCGCTATAACCAATACTCAAATAAATCTCCAAGTTTGCAAACTTTATTTTTAAATAATCACATGTACGAAATATAAAGAAAATCGTAGAGTAAAACAAGAATTTTCCAAATCCTTAAAATTTAAAAATCAGTAAAGCATCATTATTCCTCATTTTCACTGTCTTGTTGCGGTGTGTAACTCGATCCCACCTATTCACAATATCACAATCAATTTATTCACCCGTATCACAATCAATTATTCACCCTTATCACAACCCCCTTATCACATCCCCTTATCACAATCAATTTTGTTTCAACAATTTCAAACAGAAAACATTATATCTCGTAAGCTTTAAACAATATCATCCTACAATAAAACCAGCCAGGACATATGTAACCACCGCAACACTGTCAACCCAACTCAGTCGTTATATACCATGATAGAATCAAGAGAACAATCAACAATTTTAACACACTTACAATAACAAATGGAAATAATCAAATGAAACCAACAAGAATATATATATATATATATAT
>ML395280.1:135149-181229 GCA_005239525.1 Nicotiana knightiana | reverse complement strand
GCCTCAATTCGATATAAAAGTTCAATTCTTACAAAATTCCCTAATTCTACCCAAACCCTCAATTTTTTTACCATGAAAATTCCTAGTTTTTTATTTAAAGGTGATGAAAAATAATAAGGAATTGAAAGAGTGATGTTTAGAAATGATTACCTATGATTTGGGGCTGATACATGGTGAAGAATTTCGCTCTTAGGGCTGTAAACTTCGAATATTTGTAGAAGAAAGGGTTCTACCCGTTTTAAAATTGGGTTTTATAGGGTTGGGCAGTCGACCTTCGCACCTGCGGTGAAAAGGATCGCACCTGCAGAAATGACTAAAGTAGCTGGGGGTCGCACCTGCGGAGGTTTGACCGCTCCTGCGGAATCGCACCTGCTGAGAAGGTGTCCGCTCTGCGAGGTCGCCGCACATGCGGACCAGGTGAGCGCACCTGCGGTCTCGCACCTGCGGCCTTAGGCTCGCAGGTGCGGGCACACCAGAACTAGTGCACCAGTAGTGTTTTTCTCACTTTTAACACTCCGAAACCTACTCGAAACTCACCCGATCCCTCGAAGATCTAAACAAATTATGCACGCAATGTTAAAAATATTATACGGGCTTGCTCGTGCGATCAAATCATGAAAATAACATGTAAAACCACGAATTAAACCTCGAAACTTATCATTTTCCTCAAGAACACTTATAGTTCATAACTTTTCAACCGGAAGTTCGAATCACGTTAAACGAACTCCGTTTTTCACCAAATTTCACAGGCAAGGCCTAAATATCATAACAAACCTGTATCGAGCTCAGGAACCAAAATACGGGCCCGATATCAATAATTTTTTTTCAAAAATAGTGCCAAACTGCTCAACCTCTCTATATCACAAGGGGTCAAATTAAACACACCGTACTTTCTCAAATCAACCACAACAATATTTAAAAACAACGGAATAAGGCCAAGTAATCATAGAAACCATAATGGACATACAACAATTAAGACAAGAATTAATTAAGTTGGGAATAGGAAAGGGATCATTCTTAACGGGCAATTTGGTGGCGCATAGATATTCGTCACCTTACCTATACATCACACACATACATTTCACGTAGCAAACAAGTGAGGGTTCCTATTCTCTCAAGTCAAAGTTAGACCAAACACTTACCTCAATTTCGTAGGTCACTCACTGCTCAATTACCGCTTTTCCTCTAGAATCTTGCTCTAACTTGATCAAATCTAATCATAATTAAGTCAATATCATCAATTAATGCTAAAGGAACTAACTTTATTGAAAAACATGATTTTTCCAAAGTTTTCTCAAAAAAATGAAAACCTGACCCCGGGCCCGCTTGGTCTCAACCCGGGGTTCGGACCAAACTATGTTTACCCATTCACCCATGAACCCAAATATACCATTAGTTTCGAAATCCGACCTCAATTCGATATAAAAGTTCAATTTTTACAAAATTCCCTAATTCTACCCAAAACCTCAATTTTTTTACCATGAAAATTCCTAGTTTTTTATTTAAAGGTGATGAAAAATAATAAGGAATTGAAAGAGTGATGTTTAGAAATAATTACCTATGATTTGGGGCTGATACATGGTGAAGAATTTCGCTCTTAAGGCTGTAAACTTCGAATATTTGTAGAAGAAAGGGTTCTGCCTGTTTTAAAATTGGGTTTTATAGGGCTGGGCAGTCGACCTTCGCACCTGCGGTGAAAAGGATCGCACCTGCNATTATTGTTTCTACGATTACTTGGCCTTATTCCGTTGTTGTTAAATATTGTTGTGGTTGATTTGGGAAAGTACATGGTGTTTAATTGTTCCCCTTGTGACATAGAGAGATTGAGCAGTTTGGCCTATTTTTGGAATATATATATATATATATATATTCCAAAAATAGGCCAAACTGCTCAATCTCTCTATGTCACAAGGGGAACAATTAAACACCATGTACTTTCCCAAATCAACCACAACAATATTTAACAACAACGGAATAAGGCCAAGTAATCGTAGAAACCATAATAAACATAAAACAATTAAGACAAGAATCAATTAAGTTGGGAACGGGAATGGGATCATGCTTAACGGGGAAATTTTGTGGTGCATAGATACTTGTTACCTCACCAATACACCACACACATGCATTTCACGTAGAAANAATTACCGCTTTTCCTCTAGAATCTTGCTCTAACTTGATCAAATCTAATCATAATTAAGTCAATATCATCAATTAATGCTAAAGGAACTAACTTTATTGAAAAACATGATTTTTCCAAAGTTTTCTCAAAAAAATGAAAACCTGACCCCGGGCCCGCTTGGTCTCAACCCGGGGTTCGGACCAAACTATGTTTACCCATTCACCCATGAACCCAAATATACCATTAGTTTCGAAATCCGACCTCAATTCGATATAAAAGTTCAATTTTTACAAAATTCCCTAATTCTACCCAAAACCTCAATTTTTTTACCATGAAAATTCCTAGTTTTTTATTTAAAGGTGATGAAAAATAATAAGGAATTGAAAGAGTGATGTTTAGAAATAATTACCTATGATTTGGGGCTGATACATGGTGAAGAATTTCGCTCTTAAGGCTGTAAACTTCGAATATTTGTAGAAGAAAGGGTTCTGCCTGTTTTAAAATTGGGTTTTATAGGGCTGGGCAGTCGACCTTCGCACCTGCGGTGAAAAGGATCGCACCTGCAGAAATGACTAAAGTAGCTGGGGGTCGCACCTGCGGAGGTTTGACCGCTCCTGCGGAATCGCACCTGCTGAGAAGGTGTCCGCATCTGCGAGGTCGCCGCACATGCGGACTAGGTGAGCGCACCTGCGGTCTCGCACCTGCGGCCCTAGGCCACAGGTGCGGGCACACCAGAACTGGTGCATCAGCAGTGTTTTTCTCACTTTTAACACCCCTTAAAACCTACTCAAAACTCACCTGAGCCCTCGAGCTCTAAACAAATTATGCACGCAAGTCTAAAAATATTATACGGACTTATTCGTGCGATCAAATCATGAAAATAACATGTAAAATCACGAATTAAACCTCAAAACTTATCATTTTCCTCAAGAACACTTATAGTTTATAACTTTTCAACCGGATGTCCGAGTCATGTCAAACGAATNACACTTACCTCAATTTTGTAGGCCACTCACTGCTCAATTACTGCTTTTCCTCTAGAATCTTGCTCTAACTTGCTCGAATCTAATCATAATTAACTCAATATCATCAATTAATGCTAAAGGAACTAACTTTATTGAAAAACATGGTTTTTCCTAAGATTTCTCAAAAAATTGAAAATCCGATCCCGGGCCCGCTTGGTCTCAACACGGGGTTCGGACCAAATTATGTTTACCCATTCACCCACGAACCCAAATATACCATTAATTTCGAAATCCGACCTCAATTCGATATTAAATTTTGATTTTTACAAAATTACCTGATTCTACCCAAACCCTCAATTTTTTTACCATGAAAATTCCTAGTTTTTGATTTAAAGGTGATGAAAAACAATAAGGAATTGAAAGAGTGATGTTTAGAATTGATTACCTATTATTTAGGGCTGATACTTGGTGAAGAATTTCGCTCTTAGGGCTGTAAACTTCAAAAATTTGGAGAAGAAAAGGTTCTGCCCGTTTTAAAATTGGATTTTATAGGGCTGGGTAGTCAGCCTTCGCACCTGCGGTGCTTGTGTCGCACCTGCGGTGCTTGTGTCGCACCTGCGGGCCCGCAGGTACGGAAAAAGGATCGCACCTGCGGAAATGACTAAAGTAGTTGGGGGTCGCACCTGCAGAGGTTTGACCCCTCCTGCAGGACCGACTTGCGGAGAAGGTGTCCGCATTTGTGAGGTGGCCGCACCTGCGGAAATATATATATATTTTTTTTCCAAAACTAGTGCCAAACTGCTCAACCTCTCTATGTCACAAGGGGGCCAATTAAACACACCGTACTTTCTCAAATCAACCACAACAATATTTAACAACAACGGAATAAGGCCAAGTAATCATAGAAACCATAATGGACATAAAACAATTAAGACAAGAATTAATTAAGTTGGGAATGGGAAAGGGATCATTCTTAACGGGCAATTTGGTGGCGCATAGATATTCGTCACCTCACCTATACATCACACACATACATTTCACGTAGCAAACAAGTGGGGGTTCCTATTCCCTCAAGTCAAAGTTAGACCAAACACTTACCTCAATTTCGTAGGTCACTCACTGCTCAATTACTGCTTTTCCTCTAGAATCTTGCTCTAACTTGATCAAATCTAATCATAATTAAGTCAATATCATCAATTAATTCTAAAGGAACTAACTTTATTGAAAAACATGATTTTTCCAAAGTTTCTCAAAAAAAGTGAAAACCTGACCCCGGACCCGCTTGGTCTCAACCCGGGGTTCGGACCAAACTATGTTTACCCATTCACCCACGAACCTAAATATACCATTAGTTTCGAAATCCGGCCTCAATTCGATATAAAAGTTCAATTCTTACAAAATTCCCTAATTCTACCCAAACCCTCAATTTTTTTACCATGAAAATTCCTAGTTTTTTATTTAAAGGTGATGAAAAATAATAAGGAATTGAAAGAGTGATGTTTAGAAATGATTACCTATGATTTGGGGCTGATACATGGTGAAGAATTTCGCTCTTAGGGCTGTAAACTTCGAATATTTGTAGAAGAAAGGGTTCTACCCGTTTTAAAATTGGGTTTTATAGGGTTGGGCAGTCGACCTTCGCACCTGCGGTGAAAAGGATCGCACCTGCAGAAATGACTAAAGTAGCTGGGGGTCGCACCTGCGGAGGTTTGACCGCTCCTGCGGAATCGCACCTGCTGAGAAGGTGTCCGCTCTGCGAGGTCGCCGCACATGCGGACCAGGTGAGCGCACCTGCGGTCTCGCACCTGCGGCCTTAGGCTCGCAGGTGCGGGCACACCAGAACTAGTGCACCAGTAGTGTTTTTCTCACTTTTAACACTCCGAAACCTACTCGAAACTCACCCGATCCCTCGAAGATCTAAACAAATTATGCACGCAATGTTAAAAATATTATACGGGCTTGCTCGTGCGATCAAATCATGAAAATAACATGTAAAACCACGAATTAAACCTCGAAACTTATCATTTTCCTCAAGAACACTTATAGTTCATAACTTTTCAACCGGAAGTTCGAATCACGTTAAACGAACTCCGTTTTTCACCAAATTTCACAGGCAAGGCCTAAATATCATAACAAACCTGTATCGAGCTCAGGAACCAAAATACGGGCCCGATATCAATAATTTTTTTTCAAAAATAGTGCCAAACTGCTCAACCTCTCTATATCACAAGGGGTCAAATTAAACACACCGTACTTTCTCAAATCAACCACAACAATATTTAAAAACAACGGAATAAGGCCAAGTAATCATAGAAACCATAATGGACATACAACAATTAAGACAAGAATTAATTAAGTTGGGAATAGGAAAGGGATCATTCTTAACGGGCAATTTGGTGGCGCATAGATATTCGTCACCTTACCTATACATCACACACATACATTTCACGTAGCAAACAAGTGAGGGTTCCTATTCTCTCAAGTCAAAGTTAGACCAAACACTTACCTCAATTTCGTAGGTCACTCACTGCTCAATTACCGCTTTTCCTCTAGAATCTTGCTCTAACTTGATCAAATCTAATCATAATTAAGTCAATATCATCAATTAATGCTAAAGGAACTAACTTTATTGAAAAACATGATTTTTCCAAAGTTTTCTCAAAAAAATGAAAACCTGACCCCGGGCCCGCTTGGTCTCAACCCGGGGTTCGGACCAAACTATGTTTACCCATTCACCCATGAACCCAAATATACCATTAGTTTCGAAATCCGACCTCAATTCGATATAAAAGTTCAATTTTTACAAAATTCCCTAATTCTACCCAAAACCTCAATTTTTTTACCATGAAAATTCCTAGTTTTTTATTTAAAGGTGATGAAAAATAATAAGGAATTGAAAGAGTGATGTTTAGAAATAATTACCTATGATTTGGGGCTGATACATGGTGAAGAATTTCGCTCTTAAGGCTGTAAACTTCGAATATTTGTAGAAGAAAGGGTTCTGCCTGTTTTAAAATTGGGTTTTATAGGGCTGGGCAGTCGACCTTCGCACCTGCGGTGAAAAGGATCGCACCTGCAGAAATGACTAAAGTAGCTGGGGGTCGCACCTGCGGAGGTTTGACCGCTCCTGCGGAATCGCACCTGCTGAGAAGGTGTCCGCATCTGCGAGGTCGCCGCACATGCGGACTAGGTGAGCGCACCTGCGGTCTCGCACCTGCGGCCCTAGGCCACAGGTGCGGGCACACCAGAACTGGTGCATCAGCAGTGTTTTTCTCACTTTTAACACCCCTTAAAACCTACTCAAAACTCACCTGAGCCCTCGAGCTCTAAACAAATTATGCACGCAAGTCTAAAAATATTATACGGACTTATTCGTGCGATCAAATCATGAAAATAACATGTAAAATCACGAATTAAACCTCAAAACTTATCATTTTCCTCAAGAACACTTATAGTTTATAACTTTTCAACCGGATGTCCGAGTCATGTCAAACGAATTCCGTTTTTCACCAAATTTCACAGGCAAGGCCTAAATATCATAACAAACCTGTATCGAGCTCCAGAACCAAAATACATGCCCGATATCAATGATTTCAATCATTAATTCTTTTCTTTATGTCATAAGCATTTCAGCAAAACAATTTCTTTCAAAAACTGATTTCTAAGGCTTGGGACCTCGGAATTTATTTCCGGGCATACGCCTGAGTCCCATATTTTACTGCGGACCTCCCGGGATCATCAAAAGACGAATCCAGGTTCGTTTACTCAAAATGTTGGCCAAAGTCAACTTTTATCAAATTTCAACTCTTGAAATTACTATTTCTCATATTTTCACATAAAAGCTTTCTGGTTTCACGCCCGGGCTGTGCACGCAAATCGAGGTATTTAAAATTCGTCATTTTATGGCTATTAAGCATAGAACGGAGTTTAAATTTATAAAATGACCCCTTGGGTCATCACGCTCTCTAACATGAATCCAACACTCATTTACAAGAGAATTATTAATTTTGCCTTGAACAGTTTACAGTTTAATCAGAATCCTATTCCGTAATCATATATTAGTCTCATAGATTTACTATTCCGCAAATTCAACCCTTTTTTAATATAAGATGTAACAGAACATAATAACACTTCAACTTATCTTGTTTTGTTTCTTCCTTTTTATCCTAAAGTAATAATTAGGGACAATATGCAAATGTGAGTACAAGATCCCTTTTCGCTGAACATGCAGTTATGAAATGAGTTCAGCCATGCTTCCGTTGATCAAATAATAGAAAAAAGATGTTCAGCATCGATGCACGCAGGCACATATACAAAGGGAGGATGGCGACAATAAAGAACCAATTCCTGTCCAAACCATGCTATAATAGGATGCAACAATTTCGAACATTCAATGTGTGTTAACTATCCATTCGACTCAACAAGTATAACCTCTTCTTAGCTCTCGGGGTTTTGGTTCAGTGGTAAGGACAAAGCCCGTGACGTGTAAGCAAGGCGCATGTCTCACGGGTTCAAAAACTACCGCAAACAAAGTTTGGTATTTAAGTTGGGAAAGAGATAGTGGAGCGAGCCTAAATTCCCCCGAGTTTGAAGCCCACATGGGAATCCCTCCAAAATCCACATAAAATAAAAGAAATGTAGTACCTTTCTTTAGAGCGTATAGCAGAAGTGAAGTAATAACATAGTTCCTTGAGAAGTGCTGACAGTCTTTCACATCCCATTGTGACTGGATTGACGTCGGGTAGGCTTACTAAGGGTAAGGCAATTCTTATCAAGTAGTTCTCTGTACTCAAGGCTCGAGCCCAATATCTCTAGTCAAAAATAAAAGAATCTCAGTCATCGAGAGGCGTAGATATGAGATGTTTATTACGAGTTCATACGAATCCAATGGAGATTTACTCTGTGGCACCTGCTCCACTGACCCAAGGTCTATTTACTTCCTCCATCTATTAGTAGTTATTTTTACTTCAATCTTTGTGACATGAGAGAAGATTTTAGTATAGTGGTAAAGGGATTTAAAAATTATCTTATTACATTTACAAATACTAGGTGTGACAGTACTCTAGTATCTTTTAAATTCTCATATACAGGGGTGGTAGGTTGCGGTAACGAGGTTCAGTGGAACCTTAAGATTTAAAAAAATATCTCTCTCTCTATATATATAAGGTATTGAATCTCCTTAACGTTTTTAGGTATTTACCTCTTTTTAAAAAGGTTTTTGAATCCCCTGATAAAAATCTTGCGATTGAGACTAAGCAAAGCTTATTAAGACAATTTTTTTAATTAATAAGAACTAGTTAGACACAAAAAGTTGACTTATCTTTAGGGTAGGGTGTTAATTACCAGCAAAGAATATCCTCGGATGTACTCCTTCCGTTCACTTTTACTTGGCATGTATACTAAATAGATTTTTATTTTTATTTGTCACTTTACATATATCAAGAGAAGATAATTTTTTTTCCTATTATACCCATAATATTTATTACTCATTCAAATCATTTTCTCAAATCCAATAAAATATGCATCAATTAATATGGATCATGGTAAATTGTGCACTTCATTTATTATTTTTTAAGAGGCGTGAAAAGTCAAAACGTACCAAGTAAAAGTGAACGGAGTATATGTGTGAAACGTCATAGAACCAATCTCCTTCTTAACAAATCACATTATAAAACTTAAATCCTCTCAAATCTCAAGTAATATCCAAGAAATTTTCAAAATCTCAAAATCAATCAAGTTTGGCCCCAGCTTTGTTATCACCGCTAAAATCCTAAACCAAAAAGTCCACAAAAAAAAAACGAAAGAAAAAATATTTTTGGCTGTCTTACCTAACAATATAAAAGCCAAATAGTCCTATTCTCTTCTTTTCAAAAATCTCCCCTTATAACAAAAAACACAAGATTTTCAAAAAGCCGACAGCATATGTGCGTGTAAATGTTGTTCCACATAACAATATGCCTATATACAATGCATAGGCCGACACCATTTGAAAAAAATATATATACACACACATATCTGTTTACAAAAATTATACAAATTTTGCACATTTTTTTAACTATCAAATATAAATAGTATCCGGCGCAACGTAAAAGTGCTAATATTCCTATATTGTAACTGTTGTTCAACCTGTAATTATGGCCTTTATGGGTACTGTTGTGCCTAACATTTGGCCTTTAGATTATACTCCTAAACTTTTGAATTTGTACCGTAAAACGAAGTAAATATATTTTGTCTAACTATAAATCATTGTATAAAGATAAATTATTTTAAATATGAAGACAAATCAATTTTTTGGTACAAATTAAAAAGAAATTCTTTTTTACGTGAATTGAAACGGAGGAGTATATGAAATTCCTATTCCGAATTTAGTCAAATTTCAATATGGACAGAAAATATCGAGCGAAAACCCTTTAAAAAGAAAAAAGAAAAAAACACTAGCCTCAATTCACTTTCCACTACACTTTCCACTAGTTACATTTTTAGTCTGTGTTCTGTTTTGTTTTGTCCTTGCTGTTGCAACTTGCAATAAAGTTTAGGTCAACATGTCTTCTCCAATTCGTGAAAAGAATAGTGTTTATTTACCAAGTTGACTATTAAAGTAATATTAAAGTGTCCAATAAGAGCAAGCCTGTCAGTTGAAATGTCAAAAGTTGGAATCAAATTTAGGGAGTTATTTATGCTCCGGTTTGGCCATAGATTTTGGCTAGTATTTTTTAAGTTCCCAAAAATTAATTTTTTATAGTTTTTGGATAAAAAAATTTCTCACTCTCAAAACTTTAACTTTTTTTTGAAATAAAAGATATATACAAACACAACTTCAACTTTCAAATATTATTTTTTAATATAAGTTCAAAAATTCTTTTTTCAAGTTTCAACTAAATATATGTCCAAACGCAAGCTATGTATCATTTCTACTTATGTTTTATCATGAATTTTCACAAGTGAATTTCATGCTTATCTTCATGCAAACACTTGTACTATAAAAGATATATTATTCCTAAATACAGCATGTACGAGATCATTACATTGTAAAGTGTACCTTTTTCTTGGTAAATTTTGGACTTCACCAAAAATAATTGAGGAAGTAATGATATGCAATAAATAAATAAGGGATGTTTTTATTTTTATACACTATTTGAAACTTTATTACCTGTAATATTCATGTTTAGCTAATTATCCGGCATTAACAAGTTTTGTTTACAAAATATATACAATCCACCTTAAAAGGCTACCAAATCCATTATTTGTGCATTTAATCAAGAGATTTAGTTACACCAGTTGTTTTTCTCCCATGTACGATGAAAAGGGAAGGTTCCAAGAAAGAAAAGAAAAGGACTTGGGAATTTCCTATACTTAAACAAAAAGCAATCCCATCACTGTTAACAAAATTTTGACATGGGTCCATTTTTTGGAAGACTTTCCTCCACGGGACAAATTTTGAGCAAAACGATTGACATTGAATCTGGGATTAAAGGAAAAATTTGTATATACAAAATCTTTTAAGAATACGTACTATCATGTCCGCTTACAAGCTGAGCATATTTTTAGGATTCAAACGAACTAATCAATAACTTATCTACAACTTTTATACATATTTCTATACAGCTAACTACATCTACAATATCATAAAACTTATATACAATTTTTATATAAGTTTTATACAATATATCTTTTGTATATTTTGTATCTGATTTATATATAGTAAAAACAAATTTTATACAACTAATTATATATTATACAATTTATCTACAACTTATATACAGCTTTCAGACATTATTTCTACCCAGTTAAATACAACTACAATAACATACCACTTAAATACAAATTTTATACAATATATCTTTTGNTATATATATATATATATATATATATATATATATATATATATATATATATATATATATATATATATATATATATATATATATATATATATATATATATAATTTTTCTACAATTTTGTAAATATTCTTCTTCTTCTTCTTCTTCTTCGAGTTTCAATCTGAAATTCAGCCAAAATGAAGTTTAATCTTCACCAAAACACCCTCAAAATCGAGATATAAACTCCAAATCATATTTTCAATTGTTTGCAACAACACTCAATCCAAACAAAAAATGGTTTTTGAAAACTCAACTTCGAATTCAAAGCTTCAAAGCTTTTTAATGGCTGTCAATGGTGAAATTGCTGCTCTCTTTTCCTTTGCTTTACATTACTGAAATTAAGGAATGAGAGATAGAGAGAGACATGGAGAGAATTCCCAATTCTTTGTAACAATACCCAATTCAAACAAATAATGTTTTTTGAAAACCCAAATTCGAATTCAAAGCTTTTTAATAGTTGTCAATGGTGGAAATGCTGCTCTCTTGTGCAAGATACGTGGGGAGGGGGGTGAGATATGGAGAGAGAAACATGGGGAGAGTGAAAGATACGTTAGAGTGATTTTAGGACACTAATTATTATCATTAGTTCCCTTAAAATGTACATAAATGATAATTGGGTATATAATTTGTAATTATAATAAAACTTGAGTAATGAGGGTAATATAATTTTATATAGTGTATAGAAATATAAAAATTTCAATAAATAAAGTTAAAAAAATTAAACTTGACGCAAGACACATTATGGGTAACACGTTTATTTCACGATCCATCTTATCCTTTCATCGATGGAGGTTAGCAGTAGCATTATTCTCGTATTGACGGAATTATGGTTGTTTGTCTCCTTATATGTGTTGAAATGCCCATATTGTCCGGTCAAATGCTAAATGGCTAATCCTATTCTATTTTGTTTTACATTTCTATTCGGAATTGGATTCGATTTTTATTCCTATTTAGAGTTGGTTTTGGCTTTAAGAGAAAGCACCACTCATTATCTACAAATAGGACAACCTTGGAGAATTATTCTAAGCTCATTGGTATAAGTCTTTGAAAGACTTAAGCACATAAGAGTGATTTTTTAGGGAGCTTTCATCAAAAGAGAAGAGAGAAAAAAGTATTTGTTTTGCTGCAGATTTTTATTCCTGCCAGCCCACTTCAAATTACGTTTCCCGATTCGTTAACTGTTGGATCGAGCTGAGATTTTGACTGAGTGTTCATAACATCTTGATCCTTGATTTGAATGGAGGATATCGGATTTGGATACCCGTAGAATCTGATTTTGAGCCTAGAACAACAACTTTAGTTTTATGACTTCTTTTTCAATTGATTTGTCGTTGCTATTGTTGCTCCGTGTTTGACACTTGTTGTATATCCAATGTTGGAGAAATTTTTTAATCCTCTTATTATTATAGTGGATCTTTTTCGATCTTTGTTATCCCGGGGGTTTTACCTTCAATTTGGAGGGTTTTCCACGTTAAAATTTGTTCTTTATCTTCTTTATTTTCGGGTTTGCCTCTTCCTCGACATAACAGTGGTATCAGATCCTTGGTTATTTATCCAAATTATTACGGAATGGAGGCGAATATGAGCAAGATGGTATATTTAAATGGGAGAAATTATAATCTTTGGAGAAGCAAGATGAAAGATTTGTTGTTCGTGAAGAAGATGCATCTACCCGTTTTTGCATATCATAAACCCGAGAGTATATCTGATGAAGATTGAGATTTTGAGCACCAACAAGTATGTGGATATATAAAACAATGGGTTGAAGATAATATTCGCAACCATATTGTAAATGAGACATATACGAGATCATTGTGGGAAAAGCTAGAGACCCTTTATGCTTCAAAAATTGGGAACAACAAGTTGTTCCTGTTAAAGCAATTGATGACCTTTAAATACAAGGAAGACATCCCTATCCTTGATCACATAAATGATTTTCAGAGCGTTCTTGATTAGTTTTCTGGAATGGGAGTTAATTTTGATGATGAGATACAAGGACTTTGGCTTCTTAATAATCTGCCAGATTCTTGGGAAAATCCTCGTGTCTCTTTGACAAATTCAGCTCCTGGAGGTAAGGTGACCATGGAATATTCCAAGAGTAGTGTGCCGAACGAGGAAGTAAGGAGAAAATCTCAGGGTTCGTCCTCACAAGCAGATATTTTGGTTATAGAAGACCGGGGGAGAGATAGAATAAGAGGCTCGAGGAATAAAGGTAAAAGTAGAAGTAAGTCAAGGTCCAAATACCATAGTATTACATGCAACCACTATGGCAAGAAAGGACACATCAAAAGGTTTTTCCACAAGTGGTTGCAAGACATTAGAGAAGGAAAGAAAGTTAAAAATAACGAAAACAATGTTGTTGCTATTGTTCGAGATGACATTATTTTGCTTATGATGAAAATGTCATCAATTTGGTATCCCATGAGACGAGATGGATAGTAGATTCTGGAGCTACCTAACATGTCACACCAAGAAAAGATTTTTTCTCATCTTATACTCCTGTTGATTCTGGAGTGTTAAAGATGGGCAATGACAGTAAAGTTACGGTGTTTGGTGTTGGTACAATTTATTTGAAAACTAATAATGGTTCAACATTAGTTCTTCAAGATGTCAAGCATGCTCCACACTTTCCTTTCAATTTGATCTCCGCAGGAAGATTAGACGATGAAGGTTACCATACTGCCCTCTTTAATGTCCAATGGAAGCTCACCAAGGGCTTGTTAGTAGTGGCTAGGGGAGTCAAGTCTGGTCGTTTATATGTGACACATGGATCTATTCTTAATGACTCTATAAATCTGGTGGAAAGTGTCACTTCATCAGAATTGTGGCACAGAAGATTGAGTCATATGCGCGAGAGGAGGATTACGTGTTTGGCTAAGAAAAGTTTGCTTTCTGGAGTGAAACAAGCAAAGGTGATCCATTGTTTAGCTGGAAAACATAAAAGGGTTTCCTTTCATAGCCATCCTCTTTCAAGAAAGCCCGATTTTGTTGGAGCTAGTGCACTCTGATTTGTGTGGTCCTTTTAAAGTAAAGTCAAAAGCTGGTTCACTTTACTTTGTGACCTTCATTGATGATTATTCTTGTAAGCTTTGGGTGTATCCTTTAAAATCTCAAGATCAAGCACTTGGCTTGTTAAAGAATTTCAGGCCTTAGCTGAGAGACAGACGAGAAAGAAACTAAAATGTATTCACACTGATAATAGTGGTGAATATTGTGGTCCCTTTGATAACTATTACAAGGAACAAGGAATTCGTCATCAGAATACTATGCCCAAGACGCCTCAATTGAATGGTTTGGCAGAGAGGATTAATAGAACTTTAGTTGAGAGAGTTAGATGCTTGCTTTCAGAAGCTAAACTTCCAAATACATTTTGGGCGGAAGCACTTAACACTGTTGTCAATTTGTCTCCTGCTATTGCTTTGGATGGTGATGTCCCAGACAGAGTTTGGTTTGCAAAGATGTTTCTTATGATCACCTGAGAGTTTTTGGGTGTAAAGCTTGTGTGCATGTTCATATAGACGAGAGATCGAAACTGGATGTCAAAACTAAGCAGTGCATCTTTATCAGTTATGGTCAAGATGAGTTTGGATATTGTTTTTACGATCCAATTGACAATAAACCTATTAGAAGTCGTGATGCAATATTATTTGAAGATCATACTATTGAAGATATTGACAAAGCTGAGAAGATAAATTCTCAAAGTAATGAGAGCTTAGTTGATATTGATCCAGTTTCTATTGCTATGACACCTATTGCACATGAAGGAACCCAAGACAATGATGGAGATAGTAACCAAGATCAAAATGATCATCATGGTGTAGATGTTATGGATGCTCCAGTTGATGAAGTTGTGGTTGATCAGCAACCAATTCCTGCTCAGGTAACTACTTCGAATGCTCCTGAAACCTCTCTTAGAAGATCTACAAGGGAGAAACAAAAATCTATGAGCTATTCGCCTGATGAGTATATACTTGTGACTAACATGGAGTACCGGAGAATTATGATGAAGCCATGCAAGATACTCACAAAGATCAGTGGATCGAAGCCATGGAAGATGAGATGAAGTCACTCCATGAGAATGGCACATATGAGTTAGTAAAATTGCTGAAAGGTAAGAGAGTTTTATCTAACGAATGGATATTCTGAGTAAAGCAAGATAACCATACCTCTGCGCCTAGATACAAGGTGAGTTTAGTTGTTAAAGGTTTTGGCCAAAAGAAGGGAGTTGACTTTGATAAAATTTTCTCCCCTGTTGTGAAGATGTCTTCTATTCGTGTGGTTCTAGGCTTAGCCGCAAGTCTAGATTTACAGGTTGAGCAGATGGAGGTCAATATTGTTGTTCTTCATAGTGATTTAGATGAGGAGATTTCTATGGAGCAGCCTGAGGACTTCGTCGTTAAGCTTGCAGATAAGCATGCGTTTTGTAGAAAATTTGCAGGCATGAAGCCTGTCAACAGTTCCTTTACTTTAAGACATATTTGGCCCCTTGGCTGGAGGGGGAGTTTGGTGGGCACATGCCCATGTTGTTCAGCCAAAGGCCCAATGGCCCAATTCTATTCTCTTTTGGTTTCCATTCCTATTCGGAATTGGATTCGATTTTTGTTCCTATTTAGAGCTGGTTTTGGCTTTAAGAGAAAGCACCACTCATTATCTATAAATAGGACAACCTTGGAGAATTATTCGAAGCTCATTGGTACAAGTCTTTGAAAGACTTAAGCACATAAGAGTGGTTTTTGAGAGAGCTTTCATCAAGAGAGAAGAGAGAAGAAAAATATTTGTTTTGCTGCAGATTTTTATTCTGATCAGCCCACTTCATATTATGTTTTCCGATTCGTTAACTATTGGATCGGGCTGAAACTTTGACTGAGTGTTCGTAACATCTTGAAACTTGATTTGAACGGTGGAGATTGGATTTAGAGGCCTGTAGCATCTGATTTCGATCCCAAAACAGCAACTCTAGTTTTGTGACTTTTCTTCTTTTCCAATTGATTTGTCGTTGCTCTTGTTGCTCCGTGTTTGACACTTGTCATGTAGCCAATTTTGGAGAACTTTTGTAACTTTCTTATGATTATAATGGAGATTTTTGGATCTTTGTGATCCCCGTGATTTTTACCTTCGATTTGGAGGGTTTTCCACGTCAATATTTTGTGATCTTTATCTTTTTTATTTTCAGGTTTGTCTCTTTCTCGACATAACAATATGGTCATAAACTCTCGAGATAATTCATATTTCAAGACTAGCTGTTTTTAGAGCTGAATTAAGTTTAAAATTAGTTTCTTCATCCGAGTGTGCGGGGGCGTTAAGCAGAGGCCGAGGAAGAGCATAGTCGCGGGTTCAGGCGAACTCAGTAGTTTTTACTTAAACCCTGTATTTGTATTGAAAATAAATAATATGTATAAATATTTAATTACGAACCCAGTAACTAAGAAAATTAGTTCATGATAAATTAAGAATCTATAAACTTCAAATCTTAGCTCCGTGTCTCTGGTGCTAAGGTGTCCCACATTTGTTGAGTGATGGCTCGTTGTATTGTCTTGGACGAGAGTTGGAGTCACTAGGCCACCAATTATCTACATCTAGCCCATTGTTTCCTATTAAAACAATTCGCCCCAAGTTGATTTATTTGTCAAGTGGCCATGTAACGACCTTGTTTTTGTTTGTTTTTTGGAAAATTCCTAGGATACGCGCAGCCGTAGGAAACTCGTAGCCATAACTCTTCGGGGTGTGCACTGGATAACTAGCTCACTGTATAATAGCTCACAAATCACAGAAGATATAAACTGTATTAGGCACGTCCGATGCGACGAACTTTGAATGAGGAGATTGCTGGTGAGGAAAATCGATCTCAAATATCTCATGTTGGAAAATCACTCTCCCAACCAACTCAGTCAATCCTGGCGGGCGTGGCTTCAAAGTAAGTCTTTTGTGAAGTCTTTCTTTTTGTCATTTTTCTCTCTTGTTCAGGAAAATTGTTCTGTCAGTTGCACGAGACATTATTAAGTTCTATAAATAGGGGAGAAACATTATTTTCGTTCTTACAGCAAAATTTTGAAACTCCAAATAGCTCATCAAAATGTTTTCCAAAACTAACCTTTTTCTTTGCCTTTCTTTGGCTATTCTGCTAATTGTAATATCCTCACAAGCTGATGCAAGGGAGATGTCTAAGGCGCCTTCTCCAATAACCCAAGGTTTATTTATTTTAAGCTTTTTTTTTTTTTTTTTTTTTTTTTTTTTTTTTTTTTTTTTTTTTTTACTTTGTATACTGCAACAATTGTTCAATTATTGGTACAGAAATAATCACATATGGCTTCCTACTACCAAAAATATAAGCTTCTTTTTTTACTTTGTATACTGCTCGGTACTTAGTTAGATAATAGCGTTGAAAATTTAATGAAATACCTGTACAAATTATAACTCCCAAGAGTCTCCATTTATGTGATAGTATTTGATTGGATATAAAATTAAAAAGAAAATAAAACTAATGGTTCTAAAGCAAAGTATATATATTTTTGAGGTTATAAATCATATTCCATTTGGTCTACTTTTATTGGATTTTGGGCCTTTTCCTTGTGATCTATAATATTTAAATTTTTCAGATATCAAGAAAGAATTAATTTTTTTTTTCAAAGTTGTCTTTGAAGTAAAGAGTCTGTGAGTATTTGCTATATTTCCAATAAACAGATTTAAGTTAATATGACCACTTTTATTGTTAATTAATGTTATAAGATGAATTTTTAGTGTGTGAAAACAATAAAAAAAATAAAATTAAATGAACCGGAAGAAGTATCATTTTAAAGTATTACACCTGACAATCTAAACTTAAAAGGACAATACAAAAAGAATCATCACATAAATTGAGATGATGGAAGAAACATATAGTTTCTATTTTTGGAAGTATGGTGAAAAGTAATTTTCCTCAATAAATGGGTTCCCTTTCTATTTCTGAAGTGCCGCCGATTTACATTGTATTTATGAAACAGTCTTTCTGCCTTTATAGAGTAGGGAAAAAGCTGCATACACACTACCAGATTCCACATAGGGGATTAAGTTAGATTTGTTATTATTATTATTATTATTATTATTATTGTTGTTGTTGTTGTTATTGTAATAATATTTCTTTTCATAAAGTTTTGTTCATGATTTTAGTACTTTGTTGAATATTTAACGAATTTGAGTAGAAATTGATGCTATAAATGTCATTTTTATTTATTTATTTATCTATTCAACATTGCCCCTCGATCACATGCTTGCTTAATTTTTGTTAGGGACAAGCACGTAGTTTGTTTTTTATTTTATTAAAAGATGTTGTTAAGGAAAGCACGCTTAATTGTCTCTTGTAACACTTTGTTAGAGAAGGGACATATTTATTCTAATTACTCAATTTGTTTTAGAAAGAATGAACCTTTACTATTTTAATAGTCGAACAATGTTTTGTTTAACACCGTTTTTCTCAAATAATTTTTAAATATCTGTAACTTGTAATATATTTTATATAATTTCTAAATCTGTAAATTTAGTTTAAAAAAAAAATTAAGAATCTATGAATTGGCACAAAAACTTTGTCAATTTGACACTTGTACTTCAAAAATATTCAAACAAATTGAAACATAGGGAGTATTTGCCTGCAACGTAACACTGAAAATTATCGACATAAATTTCCCTTTTAGGTTAACTTATATCTAATACATCATAAACTTTTATGCAGCAATGGATTCAAACAACATTAGTGATCAAGCGGGTGGAATCAGTGGTGGGATTCGTCGGTTTTGTCAGGCTTGCGGATGTTGTGTCAAAAACTAGGAAAATGATATAGCCACGTTTAAAAGATATGTATATTTTTTTACATATTTTTTGGTATATCCTATATTTTATATATAAAACTATCAGACATAATAATTTTTATACGGGCTAAAAGTAATAATACCCAAAAGTAGGCACAATGTTGTGGTACTTATAAGTATTAGTTTGTGTTTTGTTTTACATGTCTTGTACGGTTGTCTTTCAACTTTGTGTTACTGTAAATTTATTTCTTGACAATAAAAAGTGCTATTAATTAGTGTATATGGTTACAAATTTAGAATTCATGTTTGGCTTTTTATGATCAAACGGGACGGAATGATTGGTCTTCACATCAAAATATCAAATTAAGGACTATATAAGAGTACATATGATGTCTTCATAATAAAAAAGAAAAAGAAAAAGAAAGAATATATCTAGTAATCAAAACCAAGAAATACCGCCAACATGGATAATTATAAAGTGAAACTCAAGTAATGCTCAATGAAAAATTACATAAATCACAATATTCGGCTCACGGGCATACTTAACACCAAAGTATAGATACTCGTCACCACACCTATACGTTGAACATGACACTAACACGTAGCAAATAAGACACAATACCTATTCCATCAAGCTAAGGTAAAGCCAAACACTTACTTCGAATTTCACGGCCAAATTCAAGCCTCAATTACCGCTTTCCCTTTAGAATTCGCCTCCAATTCAATTGTATCTAGACATAATTAACTTGACAATATCAATAAATGCTAAACAATTCAACCCCAATGCTTAATTATGAGTTTCCTATTATTCTTCCCAAAAGTCAAAAATCGACCCCGGGCCCGCTTGGTCAACACACGAGGTTCGGATCAAAACCCGATCACCCATTCACCCACGAGCCCGAATATGTAATTAGTTTCGGAATCCGACCCCAAATCGAGGTCTAAATTCCCAAATTTGTAAAATCCCTAGTTCTCCTAAAATCCATAATTTCTACCCTTGAAGAACAAGATTTAGGCCTAGAAATCTAATGGGTGTTAATGGAAAATGAAGAAAATGAGTTTAAGAACACGACCTATGATTTGGTGATGAAATCCCTCTTAAAAAATCCCCTGGCCTTCGCGTTCGCGTGCCATTGGCCGCGTTCGCATAGGGTATCAACTCCCCTCCCCCAGTTCCCATCCTAATGCTATGCGTTCGCGAGCCGCTGGCCGCGTTCGCATAGTACAAACCCAGTCCCTTCCCCGTTTTCTCTTCGCATTCTCGTGGGTTACCACGCGTTCGCATAGCATAAAATCACAGACACCAGATACATCAACTTACACCAGATTTTCTAAGTCCAAAACACTCCAACGCCTATCCGAAACTCATCCGAGCCCTCAGGGCTCCAAACCAAACATGCACACAATCCTAAAAATATCCTACGGACTTACTTGTGCGATCAAATTTCCAAAATAACATCTTAAAGAATAAATTTAGCATAAAATCAAAGAAAAATCTCAAGAACTTTCAAAGTTTCAAATTTCACAACTACGGGTCCGAATCACGTCATATGACCTCCATTTCTTAAAAATTTTTACAGGCAACACTCAAATACTATAATAATAATGTATCGGGTTCCGGAACCAAAATCCGGTCCCATACCCTCAATTTCAAATATAGCCAAATTTTCAAAAACTCTTATAATTTTAGTTAAACAATTTCTTTCAAAAATTTATTTCTCGGGCTAGGGACCTCGAAATTCGATTCCGGGCATACGTCCAAGTCCTATATTTTCCTACGGACCCTCCGGGACCGTCAAATCATGGTTCCGGGTCCGTTTATCCAAAATATTGACCGAAGTCAACTTAAATTTAATTTTAAATGTAAAATTAGCATTTTTCTCAGTTTTCATATAAAAGCTTTCCGGATATACGCCCGGATCGTGCACGAAAAACAAGGTGAGATAAAAGGAGGTTTTCAAGGCCCCGGAACACAGTTTTGACTTATAAAATGAGAGATGACTTTTTTGGATCATAACAATAGACAATTGCTCTTCTTCTAGCTCTTAAAGAGTTGAGAAGAAGGCAAGCTTCGCGCTGTCGTCGTCGCTCGCTTGGCTTTGTTCAAAGATTGATTAATCTTTTGGACAAAATTCCTTTCTATTATTAAATTAATTAACGAAAATTCAATCCGGAATAACCATTACCCGCGACCCGGTCCGGTCCTGTCTGTTTTATTTCTGTTCTGAAAATGCGCAAACCTTTTCAAAAGAAGTGTCAAATGGTCTATAAATACACTTTGAATCCCAGAATTAAAGTGTATACAGTCAAAATCGGGGAGGTCCGATTTTAAGGCCTCTATGGCATCCCTAGCCCGGTTTTGTGGGGGCTCAAAGCATAGTCCGAGGGTCGACATCGAAGTACTCCCCTCGAGAGGGTATATCGAAGACTCATCACAGCATACCTCGAGGCAGTATGAAAATCGATGACCGTCATGAAAAGGCAGAAAATTCCCAAAGACACGTGGTTAGAACTGACCAGGTTTGCAAGAATAGTACAAGTCCGTACTGAGCCATTATACAACTGTACCAGTAGCATTTCCTTGTCATAATTAGACATGTACTATGTTGGGATTATCCCCTCCTATATAAAGGGTACCCCTGTCATTTTGTAACACACATAATTATTCAATTCAATAGAACATTTTCTGCTTATCTTGCCTAAACGTGCTCAACAATTACTCTATAGATTTATTGCTCTTTGCTTATTGACTTCATTTATTGTTCTTCATTTATTTCCCATTATTACCATCAAAGGCCATCCTCGAGGCCTCCGATATCTCTGTAGCTCCGCTTATTGTTCGTTATTAACTGCCATAATCGACCTCGAGGCCCCCTGTCCCAGCTAGCTCGAGGCCCCAACCTGGTGACAACTTTGGTTTGCATATCTTACATTCCTTACTCAAACTTAGCATTTCCTACCTAACAACTAGTATTAAAATAAATCACATATTTTTAGAACCACAAATTAAATATAATTGTTAATACCATTTTCAAGGTAAACAGTTTGGCGCCCACCATGGGGATAAAAATAATAGTGATTGTTTTAGTGCCGGTTTTCTGAAAACACAAGTTATTTTCGCGCATTTTTTTGTCCAAAAATCTTTGATTTCAGGTCAAAAAATGTCTAACTCAGTGAATGCACACGAAAATAACGATCTTGGGCTTCATGGAGAGAATGGTGCAACTGCCTCAGGCGCAGGTGTACCACTGCAAAACCCTAGGGTGGCACCAACACAAATCTCCATCGATGTGGGCTCACGCAATACTCAACATATCGATGTAAGCTCTCATACCGACAGAAGTGTGTGCAGAGGAGACTAACATGAAGCGTAGAGAACTCCTGCTCGAGAGGAAAGGCAAATTAGCCTACAAGTCATTTTTGAGATGCTACAAGCACAACAAGTGGCCATTGCTCAGCTACAGAGTCAGCAGAGAACTCCAAGCACACAGTGCCAGAAACGGCTCTTCGAGTCGAGCAAGCACTAGAGAGATCGAGTGACAATGGGTCAGCAACAAACTCCGCTATTTTGAAGATGATCGAGGACCTCGCCAAAAGGATTGAATCAGGAGAAAAGAAAATAGAAGCTAATGACAAAAAGGTGGAGACCTATAACTCGAGGGTCGATCAGATTGGGCGCACCTCCAATTCTGAAAGGTGTGGATTCAAAGAAGTTTGTGCAGAAACCATTCTCATCGAGTGCAGCTCCGAAGCCCATTCCAAAGAAGTTCAGGATGCCCTACATCCCAAAGTACAACGGGACCACAGATCCCAAAGAGCATATTACCACTTATACTTGTGGTATAAAAGGGAATGACCTAAAAGACGACGAGATCAAGTCAGTTTTGTTGAAGAAATTTGAGGAAACACTGTCGAAGGAGGCCATGATGTGGTATTATAACCTACCCCCAAATTCAATAGATTTTTTTGCCATGTTGGCAGACTATTTTATGAGGCACATGCTGGTGCCATCAAAGTCACTACAAGGAAGTCCGACGTCTTCAAAATCAAACAAAGAGAGAACGAGATGCTAAGGGAGTTCGTATCTCTCTTTCAAATGGAGAGAATGGAGTTCCCGCCAGTCTCCGATGACTGGGAAGTGAAGGCCTTCACTCAGGGCTTGAACGAAAGGAGCTCGATAACTTCGAAGTAGCTGAAGCAGAATTTGGTTGAGTATCTCGCCGTAACTTGGGCGGATGTACACAACAGGTATCAATCAAAGATCAGGGTCGAGGACAACCAATTGGGAGCCCCCTCGGGCTCGGTATATCCAAGCAGGATCTTGGCAAAGGAATCAAGGTTTACAGAAAGGGATTTGAGACCAAACAAAAAAAGATACCAACCATATGTAGAAGATCGAAGAAATGCCTCGAGGTGCAACATAGCCCGAAGCGATCGAAGGATGGATCGAGGTCAAGGTTCCTGGGGACTCATGAGCAAAGCCGGGTTTGATAGGCACGTGAGGCTAGTAGAGGCACCTCGGTTATCTGAGTACAACTTCAACATAGATGTCTCGGACATCGTATCGACCATAGGTAAGATCAAAGATACCAGGTGACCAAAACCCATACTGTTAGATCCTTCACAAAGGAACCCCAACTTGGTATGCAAATACCATGGCACTCACAGTCATAGGATCGAGGATTGTAGACACCTTCGAGAAGAGGTAGCCCGACTGATCAACGAAGGGCACCTTTGAGAGTTCCTCAGTGACCGAGCTTAGAACCAACTTCTGGAAAGAGAGGCGAAAAGGAAGAACAAACCAGAAGAACCACAAAACATCATCCACATGATCATTGGAGGAATCGACGTCCCACATGGACCCGTTTTCAAGCGAACAAAAGTATCCATCACGAGGGAAAAGCGAACTCAGAGATACATACCAGAGGATGCTCTTACATTCAGCGAAGAGAACATCGAGACCTTGTCTCAACCTCATAATGACGCACTGGTAATTTCTTTTATTTTAAATAAAGCTCAAATAAAACGTGTGCTCGTGGATCCAGGTAGCTCGACCTACATAATCAGGTTGAGGGTGGTGGAGCAGCTTGGACTGCTTAACCAAATCATGCCTGCCTCTCGAGTCCTCAATAGATTCAACATGTCGAGTGAGACAACGAAAGGGGAGATCATCCTCCCAGTCAACATGGCCAGTACAATTCCAGATGCCAAATTTCATGTCATCGAAGGCGACATGAGATACAATGCCTTACTTGGAAGGCCATGGATACACACTATTAGGGCAATGTCATCAACCCTTCATCAAATGATGAAGTTTCCAGTGAAGGACGGAGTAAAAACAGTGTACGGAGAGTAGCATGCAACAAGATAAATGTTCGCCGTACACGACAACACCCTCTACATCGAAGGAGCCAAAGGACAAGCAAAAAGCCGAATAGCAACCATAACCTACATCCTCAGTTGGACCCGAATGATTGAATAAAGGAACGTGCCGCGTCCTCGGAGCGAAATCAAACAATTGAAACATATCGAGGCTCAAACGCTATCATTGCTAAGGTATAACTCTCTCCCTTTTCATTTACGTTTTATATTAACTTATTGCAGGTACTCGATGAAGAGGAGTTGAAGCACCCTTCAGCACGAAGACCTTAGGTTTTAAAGCATGCATTGCACTCTTTTTCCCTTGTATCGGGTTTTATCCCAAATGGGTTTTCCCGACGAGGTTTATAACGAGGCAACACCCATATGCTACCTGAGGAAAGCTCGACAAGTATTCAAGGCTTCTTTTCAATCAACCTCGAATACTGGGGGGCATCACCGTCAGAGGTTATCTTTTGAAGGAATCAAGTTATGCCTAAGAGGGCCTCGATAAGAGAATGTTGTATTGGGCTAAACGGTCAAACGAACTGTGTGTCACGACCCAAAATCCCACCATCGGGACCGTGATGGGGCCTAACATTGAACCCTCTAGGCAAGCCAACGTTACCAATTATTCTAACATGTTCCTTTATTATTTGGAATTTACCAGTGATATACAAGAACAATTAGAAATCAAAGTGCGGAAGAAATGAAATCTAACAACTTAAGTAAACGGTATTACAAAATTCCTCAATAACAACTCCCAAAATCTAGTGTCATAATTTCACAGACTGTCTATGATTGCTACAAATAAAGGTCTGAATAAACAAAGTGCTACTGTCTCGGAAATATATAAAGACAGAAAAAAAGTGAGATAGAAGGTCACACCAAGGCCTGCGGACGCCTGCATGACTACCTCAGTGTTGCCTGGTGAGCTGAAGGAAGCCTCCTCGATCAGTGTCCACTGGGTCCGGTACCGGGATCTGCACAACAAAAGAAGTGGCGGTGTAGAATCAGTACAACCGACCCCATGTACTGAGTAAGTGCCGAGCCTAAGCTCGGAAAAGTAGTGACGAGGCTAGGACAGGACAAACAATATCACCTGTGCAGTTTAAATAAATATAATAGGAAATAACAACAAGAAATAAACAGTCAAGTACAATAACGGGGAAAACATGTTGAGGGAAAAGGGGTAGCAATTACTGATATGATAGAACGAGGAAATAGTCTAAATATCCAAAAATAATAACGATAATTAACAACACAAAATAAACTAGTGAAAAGAAACAGCACGACATGTCCCCTCATGCATAATATATCATAACACGACACAAAATGTCCCCTCGTGCATAAAACATCACAATCACGGCACGGAATGTGTGATGACCCAAAAGGTCATCCCGTTATTCCTAGATAATTTTATTTTCTGAGGTCGTAAAAACCTCATGATATCTCACCTTGATTTGCGTGCACAGCCCGGGCGTGTAGCCGTTATGTGAAAAATTGATAAAAATTGATATTTTTGTGTTGAAATTTGAATAAAGTTGACTTTGGTCAATATTTTTGGTAAACGGACCCGGACCCGTGATTTGACGGTCCCGGAGGGGTTCTTAGGAAAATATGGGACTTGGGCGTATGCCCGGAATCGAATTCCGAGGTCCCAAGTCCGAGAAATGAATTTTTAAAGAAAATTATTTTCTGAAAAATATAAAGGTTTTTGAAAATGAAATTTTATGTGAAACCCGTGGTATCGGGCCCGTATCTTTGTTCCGGAGCCCGGTACATGTTCAATATGATTTATATGTGTTGTTTATAAAGTTTGGTAAGAAACGGAATCCGTTTGACGTGATTCAGACCTTAAATGCAAAAATTTGAAGTTTTGGAAGTTTTGAGATATTTCATTGATTTTGAGGTTTAATTCGATGTTTATTATGTTATTTTGGTGTTTTGATTACATGAATAAGTCCGTAGGATGTCCTTGAGGTTGTGTGCATATTTTGTTTTGAGCCCCGAGGCTCGGGTGAGTTTCGGGTTGGTGTCGGGGTGTAAAAACATAGAAAATCTGGTGTAAAATCTCAGTTTCTGATGTCTGGTGTGGTCTACTATGCGATCGCATAGGCCCTTCTGCGATTGCATAGCTCTGTGATGAGGGAAGTGATCTGTGACACTATGCGATTGAATAGTGTGTTCCACGATCGCATAGTGTAGTAGTAGGCTGGGGGGCTGGGGTAGGTAGTCTTATGCGATCACATTATTTACTTCGCGATCGCGGAGAGTAAGGTCCAGACAACTCTGCAATCGCATACCCTTCCTCGCGATCGCGTAGCTTAGAAACCAGACCACTATGCGTTCATAGTCCTTCCTTCGCGATAGCATAGACCAATTCCGCCCAGTCATTTTAAAGACCAAAAACAGAATGTATTACGGGATTTTCACCATTTTTCACACACTCTTTCTTCTCCACACCTCTTGGGAGATTTTTGAAGATCTTCTTCACCATAACTTCGTAGGTATGTAATCCTAACTTCGTTTTCTTCCATTTTTATCATTGCTCATAAGATTCTAGGCCTAAAAACATGAAATTAAAGGTAGAAAATTAGGGATTTGGGTAGAGTTAGGGATTTTTGAATATTTGGGAATTAGACCTCGTTTTGGGGTCGAATTTCAAGACAAATTATATATTCGGGCTCGTGGGTGAATGGGTGATCGGGTTTTGGTCCGAACCTCGTGTTTTGACCAAGTGGGCCCGGGGTCGATTTTTGGATTTTTGGGAAGAATGTTGGGAATTCTATAATTAAGCATTGGAAGTGAATTATTTAGCATTTATTGATATTATTTAGTCGATTATGTCTAGATACGGTTGATTTGGAGTCAGGTTCAAAGGGAAAGCCGGTGCTAGAGGCTTGATTTGGATTCTTGGAGTCGAGGTAAGTGTTTGGCCTAACCTTCGCTTGATGGAATAGGTATTGAGTCTTGATTGCTACGTGTTTATTCCATGTTCAATGTATAGGTGAGGTGACGAGTACCTATATGTTGTTGTCAAGCATGACCGTGAGTCGAATATTATGAATTACATGATTTTCTTTGATATTTACCGTGTTATGGATTAAACTTCAACTTGGTGGTTATTCACTTGATGGAAATTCTTAGTTATGAGTAATGTTGAGTAGTTGATCGAATGAGGAATATTTTGTGGATTTATACACCTGTGTAGGATTGGTGATAGCTGTGTCCCTTGCCGGGACGATATTATTCTTGTTGATTATTTATGTGCATTTAAGGTTTATTATTATTGATTTTCCTGCCAATTGTTGCTTTTATGTTATTTATGCACGAGGGGACATTCCATGCCGTGATGTTGTTTATTTATGCACGAGGGGACATTCCGTGCCGTGTTTCGTGATATTATAGCATGAGGGGACATGCCGTGCCGTTTCTGTTTACTTATTTGTTCAGAGTTGTTAATTCTTGCTGTTATTTAATTACTCCAGTTGTTGTCTTGTTCCGTTACTTCAGTAATTTGCTACCCTTTTCCCCAGCATGATTTCCCTTGTTTTGTACTTAATTGTTTACTTCCTGTTATTTTTCCTGCTATATGTCATTGAACTGCACAGGCATTTGTTATTTGTCGTGTCCTAGCCTCGTCACTACTTCACCGAGGTTAGGCTCGACACTTAATCAGTACATGGGGTCGGTTGTACTGATGCTACACCTGCACTTCTTTATGTTGTGCAGATTATGGTACCAGACCCAGTGGACACTGATCGAGGGAGTATCCTTCAGTCCACAGGAGACACTGAGGTAGACCTACAGGCGTCCGCAGGCCTTTGTGTCCCCTTCCTTATTCCATTGCATTTCTGATTTTTGTACTTCAGAAACATATGTATTTACTTCTTTCAGACTATTTTGTGTACTATTCTTAGACGGTCCGCGAGTTGTGACACCAAAGATCCGGGTTGGCTAGCTTAAATACTTTGTTAAGTTTTGTGGATTTAGCTATGTAAAACCCTTATTCCGTTCTTATTTTATGCTGTTATTTATGTAAAGTTGACTTTATCCTATTGTCATTTAATAGTAAAGGTTTTTAATAAATATGACTAAATGCGTTGGCTTGTCTACCGGGTTCAACGTTAGACGCCATCACGGTCCCGATGGTGGGAATTTCGGATCGTGACAGAATGTCCCCCCGTGCATAAATATCAGAATCACGACACGGAATGTCCCCTCGTGCATAAACAACATAGACATGGCACAAAATTTCTCCTCGTGTATAAACAACATAAACATGGCACAAAATGTCCCCTCGTGCATAAACAACATAAACATGGCATGGAATGTCCCCTCGTGCATAAACAACATAAACATGGCACGAAATGTCCCATCGTGCATAAACAACATAAAAACAACAGTTGACATGAAAATCAACAATAAGAAACCTTAAATGCGCGGAATAATCAACAAGAATAATACCGTCCCGGTAAGGGACACAACTATAACCAATCCTATGCAAGTGTATAATCCAACATAAATTTCCTCAACCGATCAACTACTCAACAATACTCATAACTAAGAATTTCCATCAAATGAATAACTATCATATATTAAACCCATAAACACAGTGAAATCCAATAAATATCATATAATTTCAAATATCCGACTCACGGTCATGCTTGACAACAACATATAGGTACTCGTCACCTGACCTATACATTGAACATGGAATAATCACGTAGCAATTAGGACTCAATACCTATTCCCTCAAGCTAAGGTTAGGCCAAACACTTACATCGACTCCAAAGATCAAAATCAAGCCTCAAGCACCGCTTTTCCTTAAGAACTCGACTCCAAATCAATCGTATCTAGACATAATAAACTCGACAACATCAATAAATGCTAAACAATTCAATTCCAATGCTTAATTATAGATTTCCCAACATTCTTCCCAAAAATAAAAAAATCGACGCCGGGCCCGCTTGGTCCAAACACGAGGTTCGGAGCAAAACTGGGGGGGTCAATCACCCACGAGCCCAAATATATAATTTTTTTTAAATCCGACCCCAAAACGAGCTCAAATTCCCAAATAATCAAAAAGCCCTAACTTTACCCAAATCCCTAATTTTCTACCTTTAATCCCATGTTTTTAGGCCTAAAATCTAATGGGTGTTGGTAAAAATGGAAGAAAACATGTCAAAGATTACTTACCTAAGATATTATGGTGAAGAAGTTCTTCAAAAATTGCCCAAGAGATGTGGAGAAGAAGGAGTTTATGAAAAATGGTGAAATTCCCGTGTGAGTGTTCTGTTTTTGAACTTAAAATGACTGGGCGGATTTTTTGTCTATGCGATCACGAAGTAAGTAATGCGATCGCTTAGTGGAATGTATTCTAAGCTACGTGATCGCGAGGAAGGGTATGCGATCGCAGAGTTGACTGAACTTCACGCTCCTCGATCACGAAGTGAACAATGCGATCGCATAAGACTACCTACCCCAGCCCCCTGCCTGCCTACTACTCTATGCGATCGCGGAACATGCTATGCGATCGCATAGTGTTACAGAATCCTCTCCCCCCCTAACGTTATACTATGCGATTGCGAAGAGTCCTATGCGATCTCATAGTACTCGACACCATACACCAGCAAAAGGCTAAAACACTATATTTTTCCTAGTTTTCACACCCCGACACCTACCCGAAACTCACCCGAACCCTCGGGGCTCAAACTCAAATATGCACACAACTTCAAAAACATTCTACAGACTTATTCGTGTAATAAAATCACTAAAATAACATCATAAACATGGAATTAAACCTCAAAAACAATGAAATTTCTCAAAACTTCTTTAAACATCAAATTTTGCATTTTAGGTCTTAATCATGTCAAATGGATTCCGTTTCTTATCAAACTTTATTGACAACACATATAAATCATATCAAACCTGTACCGGGCTCCGGAACCATAATACGGGCCCGATACCACAGGCTTTCACATAACATTTCACTTTCAAAATCTTTATATTTTTCAGAAAACAATTTCTTTAAAAATTCATTTCTCGGACTTGGGACCTCTGAATTCGATTCCAGGCATATGCCCAAGTCCCATATTTTCCTAAGGACCCTCCGGGATGTTAAATCACGGGTCTGGGTCCATTTACGAAACATGTTGACCAAAGTCAACTTTATTCAAATTTCAAATACAAAATTGTTTTTTATCAGTTTTTCACATAACGGCTTTTCGGCTACACACGAGGTGAGATAGAAGGAGGTTTTCACGACCTCAGAATACAGAATCACTAAAAATACACGGGATGAACTTTTGGGTCATCACAATCTCCATCTCTAAAACAAACGTTCGTCCTCAAACGAACATAGAAAGGTACCTGAATCGGGGAAAAGATGGGGATATCGGCTCCACATATCGGACTCGGACTCCCAAGTAGCTGCCTCAACTGGCTGACCTCTCAACTGAACACGAACCGAATGATAACTCTTCGATCTCAACTAACGAACCTGCCGGGCTAATATGGATACTGGCTCCTCCTCATAAGTCAAATCCTTGTCCAACTGGACACTGCTGAAGTCTAGCACATGAGATGGATCGACAATATACTTCCGAAGCATAGATACATGAAAGAACGGATGGACGGCTGATAAACTCGGTGGTAAATCAAGTCTGTAGGCCACCTCTCCTACCTTATCAAGAATCTCAAAGGGACCAATGTACCTAGGGCTCAACTTGCCCTTCTTCCCGAACCTCACGCCCTTCATGGGCGACACCCGAAGCAATACCCGGTCTCCAACCATGAATGCCAAATCACGAACTATGCGGTCTACATAATTCTTCTGCCTGGACTGAGCTGTACGAACTCTATCCTGAATGATCTTCACCGTATCCAAGGCATCCTGGACTAACTCTGAACCCAAAAATCTAGCCTCTCCCTGCTCGAACCACCCAACTGGCGACCGACACCGCCTACTATACAACGCCTCATAAGGAGCCATCTGAATGCTCGACTGGTAGCTATTGTTGTAGGCAAACTCCGCTAAAGGCAAAAACTGGTCCCATGAACCTCCAAAGTCAATGACACATGCTTGCAACATATCCTCCAAGATCTTAATAGTACGCTCGGACTGCCCGTCCTTTGAGGATGAAATGTTGTGCTCATCTCAACCCTATGCCCAACTCACGCTGAAATACTCTCCAGAAATGGGAGGTAAACTGAGTACCTCGGTCAGAAATAATGGACACGGGCACACCATGCAAGTGAACAATCTCCCTGATGTAGATCTTTGCCAACTTCTCTGAAGAGTATGAAACTGATACCGAAATGAAGTTTGCTGAGGTCAGCCTATCCACAATGAACCATACCATCAAACATCCTCTGAGTCCGTGGGAGACCAACTACGAAATCCATGGTAATACGCTCCCACTTACACTCGGGAAGCTCAATCTGCTGCATCAAACCACCGGGTCTCTGGTGCTTGTCCTTAACCTGCTGACAGTTCAAGCACCAAGCTACATATACCATAATGTCTTTCTTCATCTGCCGCCACCAATAATGCTGCCGCAAATCCTGGTAAATCTTTGCGGCACCCGGATGAATGGAATACCGGGAACTATGGGCCTCCTGCAATATCAACTCAGAATACCATCAACATCAGGCACACACACATGGCCCTGCATCCTCAAGAATCCATCATCATCAACTATATCCTGCTTGGCACCTCCATGCCGGATCGTATCTCTAAGAACACATAAATGACGATCATCATATTGCCTGTCCCGATTACGATCAAACAATGAAGAACGGGCCACGGTATAAGCTAAAACACTGCCAGTATCTGAAACATCCAATCTCATGAATCGATCGGCCAAGGTATGAACATCTAAAGCAAGCGGTCGTTCCCCGACCGGTATATAAGCAAGACCACCCATGCTGGCTGACTTCCGGCCCAAAGCATCGGCCACCATATTGGCCTTTCCCGGATGATATAGAATGGTAATGTCATAATCTTTCAACAGCTCTAACCATATTCTCTGCCTCATATTCAACTCTTTCTGCTTGAACAGATACTGCAAACTCTTATGATCTGTGAACACCTCACCGGACACACCATACAGATAATGGCTCCAAATCTTCAGCGCATGAATAATGGATGCTAACTCTAAATCATGAACTGGATATTTCTTCTCATGAATCTTCAACTGACGTGAAGCATAAGCTATAACCTTGCCATCCTGCATCAACACTACACCAAGTTCAACCCGTGAAGCATCATAATACACGGTATATGGCCCTGAACCTGTGGGCAAAACTAACACCGGTGCCGTGGTCAAAGTTGTCTTGAGCTTCTGAAAGCTCGCCTCACACTCATCTGACCACCTAAACTGGGCACCCTTCTGAGTTAATCTGGTCATTGGGGCTGCAATAGATGAAAAGCCCTCCACAAATTGACGATAGTAACCTGCCAAGCCCAAGAAACTCCGAATATCCGTAGCTGAGGTGGGTCTAGGACAATCTCTGACTACTGAAATCTTCTTGGGATCCACCTGAATACCCTCTGCAGATACCACATGACCCAGAAATGCAACCGAACTCAACCAGAACTCACACTTCAAAAATTTGGCATACAATTGACTGTCCATCAAAGTCTGGAGGATGACTCAAAGGTGCTGCTCATGCTCCTCCTGGCTGCGGGAATATATCATCAATGAAAACAATAACAAACGAGTCCAAATAGGGCCTGAACACTCGGTTCATCTATCCATAAAAGCAGCTGGGGAATTTATCAACCCAAATGGCATCACCAAGAACTCATAACGCCCACACCGAGTGCGAAAGGTCATCTTAGGGACATCAGACGCCCTAATCCTCAACTGATGGTAGCCAGATCTCAAGTCATTCTTGCAAAACACTGTGGCACCCTGAAGCTGGTCGAATAAATCATCAATCCTCGGCAAGTGATACTTATTCTTGATAGTAACCTTATTCAATTGCCAGTAGTCAATATACATTCTCATTGTACCATCTTTATTCTTAACAAACAACACTGGCGCACCCCAAGGAGAAACACTAGGCCTGATAAAGCCTTTAGCTAGAAAATCCTGTAACTGATCCTTCAACTCCTTTAACTTTGGTGGGTCCATACGATATGGTGGGGTAGATATGGTCTGAGTGCCCGGAGCCAAATCAATGCAAAAGTCAACATCCCTGTCAGGTGGCATACCTGGCAGGTCAGCAGGGAATATCTCTGAAAACTCATGAACAATGGGTACAGACTCCATAGGAGGAACCTCGGCACTAGGATCACGAACATAAGCCAAATAGGCCAAATAACCCTTCTCGACCATGCGCCGAGACTTCATATATGAGATAACTCTGCCGGAGGAATGACTAGGAGTCCCCCTCCACTCCAAACGGGGTACTCCCGGTAAGGCCAAGGTCACAGTCTTGGTGTGACAGTCCAAGATAGCATGATAGGGAGATAAAAAATCCATCCCCAAAATAACATCGAAATCAACCATATAAAGAAGTAAAAGATCTACACGGGTCTCAAGACCACCAATAACCACTATGCATGAACGGTAGACTCGATCTACCACAATAGAATCACCCACCGGTGTAGACACATATACAGGAGTACTTAGGGAATCACGGCGCATAGTCAGATAAGGAGAAAAATATGAGGACACGTAGGAAAATATAGACCCCGGATCAAACAAAACTGAAGCATCTCTGCTGCAAACTGAAATCGTACCTGTAATGACTGCATCAGAGGCCTCAACCTCAGGTCTGGCGGGAATAGCATAGCATCGGGGCTGAGCCCAACCAATCTGAACATCCCTAGGTCGACCTACTGCGGGCTGACCTCTACTTCTCATAGCCTGCCCTCCACCTCTAACTTTATGGCCTCCACCTCTGGCACCTCGACCTCCACCCCTAGCTGGCTGAGGGGGTGGGGGTTCACCTGGTGCGGGAATCATAGCACGGGAACCCTGATACTCAGAACCACTAGAAGCTCGGGGACAAAACTTGGAAATGTGCCTTGGAACACCACAAGTGTAACAAGATCTCTACTGCTGAGACTGCTGACCCTGAAACTGTCCCTGTCGACCAGAATACCCACTCTGAAAGCTTTGAAGCGACGGTACACTGATAGGAGCTGGTGGTGCACTACAGGATACCTGGAGTGCTGACTGGAATGGCCTAGGAGGATGACCTCTGTCAAAAAAATCTCTTCCTCCAGATGAGGCACCACTGAATCGACCAAAATGACAAGGCCTCTTGTAAGACCCCTGACCACTGCCCTGTGATAAGACCATCTCAATCCGCCTGGCCACATTGGCCGCCTCCTTAAATAAAATATCAGTACCTGTCTCTCTGGACATCTGAAGTCTAATAGGCTGAGCTAGCCCCTCAATAAACCTCCTCACCCTCTCTCAATATGTGGGGAGTATCATGATAGCATGTCGGGCCAAAGTGATAAACCGAGTCTCATACTGGGTGACTGTCATAGAGTCCTACTGGAGACGCTCAAACTGCCTCCGAAGATCCTCTCTCTAGGTAACTGGTAGAATTTCTCCAAGAACAACTCGGAGAGCTGATGCCAAGACAAAGGCGAAGATCCAGCTGGCCTGGTCAAGCAATAATCCCTCCACCAAGTCTTGGCGGAACCAGAAAGACGGAATGTAGCAAAGTCGATCCCATTGGTCTCCACGATCCCTATGTTTCGAAGAACCTCATAACAACTGTCTAAGTAATCCTGGGGGTCTTCTGATGGTACGCCAGTGAAAGTAGTAGGAAACAACTTGGTGAACCGATCCAATCTCCATAAAGCATGACATAGCTGCTCCCTCAACTGCCTGTGCCACAATACCCGGCTGAGCTAGTCCAACTGTTTGAGGTGCTGGAGTTTGGAGCTGAGAAGCTAACTGCTCTGGTGTGCGGGTAACAGGAGTCTGGGCCCCTCCCCCAGCCTGAGAGACGGCTGGTGCTGTAGGAAGTAGACCGGCCTGAGCCACGCTCTCCATAATACCCACTAACCGGACCAGAGCATCCTAAAGTACCGGGGTGGCAATGAACCCCTCTGGGACCTGAGCCGGTCCAACTAGAAATGTCCGAATAGGAATCTGCTCAGCAACCTCTACCTAGGGATCCTCTACTGGGACTGCTGCTCTGGGCTGAGCCCTGGCCCTGCCTCGTCCTCTAGCACGGCCTAGGCCTCTAGTAGGAGCTGCAAAGGGAGGATCGGGCTGCTGATCAGTAGATGAGGAAGCACGTGTTCTCACCATCTGTGAGATAATAGAATGGAAACTCAGTTAGCATTTAGAATTCAAATCGCACGACAGAGAAGAAAAGATGTGAAGTTATTCCTAACTTTGCAGCCTCTAGGGGATAAGTACAGACGTCTCCGTACCGATCCCTCAGACTCTACCAAGTTTTTCCGTGAATTATGAGACCTAGACAACCTAGTGCTCTGATACCAACTTTTCACGACCCGAAATTACACCGTCGGGACCGTGATGACGTCTAATATTGAACCCGCTGGATAAGCCAACGTTACCAAATATTCTAACATGTTCTTTTATAATTTAGCATTTAACAGTGATATACAAGAACAATTAGAAATCAAAGTGCGGAATAAATGAAATCTAACAACTTAAGTAAATGGTTTTACAAAATTCCTCAATAACAACTCCCAAAGTCTAGTGTCACAATTTCACGAACTGTCTATGATTGCTAGAAATAAAGGTCTGAATAAACAAAGTGCTATTGTCTCAGAAATACATAAAGACAGAAAAGAAGTGAGATAGAAGGTGATTCCAAGTCCTGTGGATGCCTGCATGACTACCTCAGTGTTGCCTGGTGGACTGAAGGAAGCCTCCTCGATCAGTGTCAAATGGGTCTGGTACCTGGATCTGCACGACATAAAGAAGTGCAGGTGTAGCATCAGTACAACCGATCCCATGTACTGAGTAAGTGCCGAGCCTAACCTCGGCGAAGTAGTGACGAGGCTAGGACACGACAAACAATATCACATGTGCAGTTTAAATAAATATAACAGGAAATAACAACAAGAAATAAACAGTCAAGTACAATAACGGGGAAAACATGCTGAGGGAAAAGGGGTAGCAATTACTGATATAATGGACCGATGCAATAGTCTAAATATCCAAAAACAATAATGATAATTAACAACACGGAATAAACCAGTGAAAAGAAATGGCACGGCATGTCCCCTCGTGCATAATATATCATAACATGACATAGAATGTCCCCTCGTGCATAAGACATCACAATCACGGCACAGAATGTCCCCTCATGCATAAATATCACAATCACGGCACATAATGTCCCCTCGTGCATAAACAACATAGACATGGCACGAAATTTCCCCTCATGCATAAACAACATAAACACGGCACGAAATGTCCCCTCGTGCATAAACAACATAAACATGGCACGGAATGTCCCCTCGTGCATAAACAACATAAACATGGCACGGAATGTCCCCTCGTGCATAAACAACATAAACATGGCACGGAATGTCCCCTCGTGCATAAACAACATAAAAACAACAGTTGGCATGAAAATCAACAATAAGAAACCTTAAATGTGCGGAATAATCAACAAGAATAATACCGTCCCGGCAAGGGACACAACTATAACCAATCCTACGCAAGTGTATAATCCAACATAAAGTTCCTCAACTGATAAACTACTTAACAATACTCATAACTAAGAATTTCCATCAAATGAATAGCTATCATATTGATATTAAACCCATAAACACAGTGAAATCCAATAAATATCATATAATTGCAAATATCTGACTCACGATCATGCTTGACAACAACATATAGGTACTCCTCACCTAACCTATACATTGAACATGGAATAATCACATAGAAATTAGGACTCAATACCTATTCCCTCAAACTAAGGTAGGCCAAACACTTACATCGACTCCAAATATCAAAATGAAGCCTCAACCACCGCTTTTCCTTTCGAACTCGACTCCAAATCAATCGTATCTAGACATAATCGACTCGATAACATCAATAAATGCTAAACAATTCAATTCAAATGCTTAATTATAGATTTCTCAACATTCTTCCCAAAAATCCAAAAATCAACCCCGGGCCCGTTTAGTCCAAACACGAGGTTCGGACCAAAATCCGATCACCTATCCACGAGCCCGAATATATAATTTTTTTGAAATCCGACCCCAAAACGAGGTCAAATTCCCAAATAATCAAAAAGCCCTAATTATACCCAAATCCCTAATTTTCTTCCCTATAATCCCATGTTTTTAGGCTTAAAATATAATGGGTGTTGATAAAAATGGAAGAAAACAAGTCAAAGATTACTTACCTAAGAGATTATGGTGAAGAAGTTCTTCAAAAATCGCCCAAGAGGTGTGGAGAAAAAGGAGTTTATGAAAAATGGTGAAATTCCCGTGTGAGTATTCTGTTTTTGAACATAAAGTAACTGGGTGAATTTTTGGTCTATGCGACGCGAAGTAAGTAATGCGATCGCATAGTGTACTGGCTTCTAAGCTACACGATCACGAGGAAGGGTATGCGATCGCGAAGTGAACAATGCGATCGCATAAGACTACCTACCCCAGCCCCCTGCCTGCCTACTACTCTATGCGATCGCGGAACATGCTATGCGATCGCATAGTGTTACAAAATCCTCTCCCCCCTAACCCTATACTATGCGATTGCGAAGAGCCCTATGCGATCTCATAGTACTCGACACCATACACCAGCAAAAGGCTAAAACACCAGATTTTTCCTAGTTTTCACACCCCGACACCTACCCGAAACTCACCCGAGCCCTCGGGGCTCAAAACCAAATATGCACACAACTTCAAAAACATTCTACGGACTTATTCGTGTAATAAAATCACTAAAATAACATCATAAACATCGAATTAAACCTCAAAATCAATGAAATTTCTCAAAACTTCTTTAAACATCAAATTTTTGCATTTTAGGTCCGAATCACGTCAAATGGATTCCGTTTCTTACCAAACTTTATAGAAAACACATATAAATCATATTGAACCTGTATCGGGCTCCGGAATCATAATACGGGCCCGATACCACAGACTTTCACATAACATTTCACTTTCGAAAATCTTTATATATTTTAGAAAATAATTTCTTTAAAAATTCATTTCTCGGACTTGGGACCTTGGAATTCGATTCCGGGCATACCGCCAAGTCCCATATTTTCCTACGGACCCTTCGGGACCGTCAAATCATGAGTCCGGGTCCCTTTACCAAACATGTTGACCAAAGTCAACTTTATTCAAATTTCAAATACAAAATTGTCATTTTTATCAGTTTTTCACATAACGGCTTCCTGGCTACACGCCCGAGTTGTGAAAACAAATCGAGGTGAGATAGAAGGAGGTTTTCACGACCTCGAAATACAGAATTACTAAAAATACACGGGATGACCTTTTGGGTCATCACACCGTGTCCATATATAAATCATCAAGCCTCCGAGGGCAAAAACATGTACACATATCAAAGAAGCCTCTTTGGTTATCAGAACGTTTTGTGCCTCAAAGAAGTTTTCTACTCTCACATAAAGCGGTTCAGGGGCGAAAAACTCTCGAACACTCGGGGACTGTCATCTATAGTCAACTCATCGAGCCATCAAAAACTTGAATTCGTAAGACCTCAATCAGGCAACTTCAAGCTCGTAAGCCCTCAATGAGGCAACATCGAACCTGTAAGACCTCAACGAGGTATGTCCAAATTTATAAGACCTTAAAAAGGCATAACCCCAATATTAAGTCCAAGGCTATATATTCGAACTTGTAAGACCCCTAAGAAGGCATACCCTCGATATAGATGCCGAGGTTATCTCACCCGGTGACTAAAGGCTATGGCCAAACATAAAGACTACGGTCATATTAAAAGGCTACTGCCAAATTAACACAACTCGAAGATGTCCGACTGCCGCCAAGAAATGAAAGGCCTTCAAATACTTCGAAAATACTTCTAAAAGAACCGGCTAATCAGGCTACCCTCGGCATAAGCAAATGAGCTTCGATAATATCACCTCCGAACAATGAAAAGGCTTTGAAACAATCAACCTTCAATGAAAAGGCTTCGAAACATCAGCCTTCGAGAAAACCCCACGACGTACTCCAGTATCGTCACACATCAATTCATAATCGAGGTTCTTGCTTGAGCAGTCGAAGATTCGGACGAACAAAACATGCGAAAGCATAATCAAAACTTCAAAAGTTTTAAGCTAGAATGAGGGAAACTATAGCCATATTGGTGGTTGAATCGACCCAATCTAAAAAGAGACTAAGGGCCAATGCGTAAGAGCCTAAGGGCCATCCTAAAGAGCCTAAGGGCCGATGCTTAAGAGCCTAAGGGCCAATGTGTTAGAAACCTAAGGTTCGATAAGCCCGAGTCAAGACATGATTGGAGGACCTAGCCCTAAACAGTTGACTATCATCTATTAACAATTGTTCTTCAAGCAAAAAAACCTAAGGGTTTTTATTTTAAGTTCAATATACCGGACTATTTTTCAACAAGCGTCAAAATTCAAGACAAAGCAAAGACACGAACAAGTTGGAAATTTATACATGGATAAAATGAAAGGGTTTTTTATACAATGTTACATTATTTACAAAGACCCCCACAAGGAGCACTTTAATCAAGAAAAGAAGGAAAAAGACCTAGTCTATCTTCGGGGACTTAGTCATTTCCCCTCGAGGATTATGACTTCATCAGATCCCTCAGGACCAGCTCCCTCATCGGCCTCGGAAGAAACGAAGAACTTGGTGTCGAGCTCATCCACCTTAGCCTGCTTTATCTCCGCCGAGAGATCGAAGCCCTTATCATGAATCTCTTCGAGGGTCTCCCTCTGAGATATTCATCGGGCATACTCATTGCTTCTTCTTTCTCGATCGGAAGCCCCCCTCAACTCCGCTCGAGCATCGGTAGCGTCTTTTAGATGGATGGGCACCTTCTTATCGGCCTTTACTCGGACCTCTTTGTTTCAGTTCGAGCTTTCATGACTTCAGCTTTCATCTTCAAAAGATAGGTTTCAAGCTTAACTATCCTAATTTCCTGAATCGAGCTACTCTCTCAAGCATTACGGGGTTGAACCTCTAGGGAAGAAACTTTGGCCGAAGCATTTTTTCTAGCCTCAACAAGGGCATTCACATGTGCCTTCAATTCGTTGCACTCAAAATTGGCTCGGTTAACTTCCCCCCTGAAGGCGTTCTAGCATCTCGGTCTTCCGTTGCAACTAAGACATCGAAATATTAGCCCCCCGAAGATGGGAGAGGAAGCCCAAATTCCTTCTAAACAAAAGTTACCTGTTTCTCAAGGTTGTCCTCGTAATCATGATGTTAGTTCAATTCTGATCGAAGGTGTATCAACTTCCTTGCCTTATTATCACAAAGGAGCCTGAGATATTTCTCCCCATTCAAGGATTTACACAACTTAGCCTCACAGCGGAGCAACTCAAACTTGAGTTTGTCAAAGACTTGTGATAGAGAAGGTTCGGTTTAAAAGGAAGAAAGCATGAAGCTTAGAGAAGTTACAATGGCATCAAAACTCACCACATAACAGAGTCGTTGAGCCTCCTTAAAGGTCGAGTTTGCATCTACCAGTTTAGCTTCATCGGCCCGGGTAGAGCAACCCCGGAAGGGGTCGTGTTCACCCGGGGCTCCAGCTAACTTGGGCGACCTATGGCTCCAAGCACCCTCGTGGTATCTTCGAAGGAAGATGAAAATTATGGTGAAGGACCTTCGCCCCTCCTCTCCTATGGAACCTCCCCCTCAAGGACAGGGGCCTCGAGTCCAGCAAGCTTAACAGCCTCGGGGGCTCTCCCGACTTGAGCCATCAATGTAGGGCCATCCTTTTTAAACACATTATCATCCACAGATCGACCGATAAATATAAGGTCTTCTTCGGCGGCTGCATCCTCATCGTGCCTCTGGGTGGGTCCTGCTTTTCTATGAACATCCTCCCCCCCCCCGAGGATCCTTTCCTTTTATTGTCTTTCCTTGACTCCGAAGCCGAAGGTCCTTCTTCCTCCCCAAGAGGGTAAGGCCTCATCTCAAAGAATTCTCTGATGCCAACGACGAAGATATTAATGAATAGAAAGAAAAGTATTCATTGAGAGAAGAACCACATGGCACATACCATGGTGTTTCGCCTCCCATCGGCCCTTCGACAAATCTCGCCACTTGCGTTCGTTGCAGGTCGAGGAGGCTGCCAATTTGCGAGCTCAATCCGCGAGATCGGGGACCTCATTTGGCATCCACGAGATCGTTGTCAAGAAGGAAAGGAAACGTTCTCATGGAGTCTGACAAAACTGAGAACAAAAATAATGAAGTGCATCATATTACTTACGTTTGAAAATCCATTCCTCGGGAAAAAGCAAGAACTTCGCAGGAATGACGTCAACGGTCCTCACTCGGACAAACCGACTCATCCATCCTTGATCCTTTTCCTCGTCATCACTGGCGAAGAAGGGTTTGGTATACCAGCGTCGAAGTTTAGTTAGACCTCACTAATGCAGAGGCCGATACAACCTCATGAGGTGACTAAGAGTGAACTCGAGCTCGACCCTTTCAGCGAAAAATCTCATCATCAACACGATCTGGCAGAAAGACGGATGGATCTGAGCCAAATTAACTCAATACCTTTGACAGAACTCGAGCACGAGTCGGTCGAGAGGACCCAACGTAAAAGGGTACGTATACACGTATAGAAACCCCTCTACATGGGCCATAATATCCTCTCCCCGAGAGGGTATCTGCAACATCACTTTTTCTCCCTATCTGTAGTCTCTTCTCACAACTTCGAGGTGCCTCTCTTCCATTGATCAAATGTACCTCGATGCGTGTTCCCGATGGACAGGGACGTTGGGGGATTTTCTATTGTAAAGTCTCCCATCGAGACAAAGGAGTCTGAGGTTGACTCGCCAAACGCCGACGGTGTACCACCGGCCGAGCGGGAAGCAGAGGTGGGTCTCCCTTCTTTCTGATTAGCGGATTTGGATTTGGTAGCCATTACTTCTTCAAAACAAAAAGGGAAATATGAGAACTTCGGCAAAAGCTTTAAGCTGATATGGCGGAACTGATGGAGAAAAGGAACTCTATGCAACAAAGCTCCTAATGAAAGAGAAAGCAAGTATATATAATAAGAGCGAAGACTATTCATTAACTTTGATAGCTAATCAACTCTGACAAACCAATATGACCTTTTGAGAAAATGTACCGGCGGGGCCGCTTCGATCACTTCAAGGTCATGTCATAGGAATGACGTCACCACATAGCGTTTTGAGGGATCGAGGAATCAAATCGATTCCTTACCAACCCGACCTAAGGGAGGTATGCGAGTAAGATCGAACAACCCGACCTCAAGGGTCTCTGTTACTCCGAGACCAAGCTTGAAGGAGTCGAATCAAAATCCGAGCTCGACTTTTGCATGAACACCAAAAGGAAAAACTTTGAAGATATTAATACAAAGTAAGAATAAAATGAGAAAATACTTTGCATTCCAAAAATATATTTACAAAGGAGCATTTAAAAATCTCACACGCGGAGTCCATATACAAAAGAAGAAGAAGTAAAAATGGCCTTGTCTTCATCTTCGCTGCTCCCTTAGCCATTTGCAGAACCCTCGTCAGACGAGCTCGGTGTCGCAAACTCCTCTTCCAAGGTGCTCGCTTCATCAATTTCGGTAGAGAGATCGAAACCCTTGGCGTGCATTTCCTCGAAGGCCTACCTTCGAGCTTTTAGCCGAGCATGACCAAGGGCGCGAGTCAGCTTGAGTTCGGCCTCTTCAGATATCTTCATGGCTCGAGTATTCGCTACAGCAACATCTTCCTGATATGAGAATATGAGTGCATCGGCTTCAGACTTGACCGTGGCTAACGCGGCAGCCGATTCAACATGAAGCGCCTTATATTTGTGGTCTCCTCTTTCGCGCCCTGAAGAAGATGCTGGGCCGAAGCTAACTTCTCTTGAAGAGCATCCTTCTCGGAGGACATACTGTCCATGCCCCGCTTTAGTTCGAGGATCTCAGCGTCTTTGGCAACAATCTCATCCCGAAGCTTCCCCACTAAAGCATCCTTATGATTGATTTGAAACAACCAAGTCAAATTCTCAAGCATTGAATTATGAAAATAGAAAGCAAACCCTCGAAGGCTAAGCTCCTGTTTGATAAGTTGGCCCGTCCTTGGAGCGCTTCCTCTTACCTTGCTCGGAGGTCATTGTATTCCTCTTCATTTTGGGCATATGAAGTCTTTAACTCATTCGACTATGACGTGAGCTTTTCAAACTCCTCCTCACAATGAGTCAGCTCGTCTCATAACTTGGAGAAAGCATGGTTGTACAACATCGTGACCTACAACACAAAGGAAAGAAGTTAGAAAAATGAGAATCAAAACTCGAAACACAAATATTAAGTCAAGAAAATACCCGTTTTTGGAGTTTCACAGCCTCCTCAAGAACAATTGGGGCATCGAGATCAAGCTCCTCTTCGACGCCGGCAAAATAATCTCCAAATAAATCATTCTCTCCCTGAGATGCCCCATGTCGGGAGTTCCCTTGTTTTGGGAATACCGTATATGCCCTGAAGAAAATGACGGATCTGGTGGAAAATCACCTATGTCACCAACCTCGATCAGGGCCTTCTCTCGCCCTCGGGAAACTTCGGAGCTAGGACCCCCGACTTCGCCGACCAAGTGCTCATCCGCACAATATGTACTTTGGTCAATGATTGGCTCGGGGACTCAATTCAAGCCCTCCTCGAGGGTCTCCTCAATTCGAGGTGGGACCGCATCAGCCACCTCTGGCTCAACAGTCTTCTGCTCGGCAGCCTTCGAAGCATCAATGCTTCGTTTTGCCCTAAGTACCAATGGGAAATCATCATCTTCTTCATCCTCTGCATGAATACTCTCAGCAGCTGCCAGAGTTAGGGCCGTTGCATCGACCCTAAGATTTCAAGCTTTAGCTCTCTTTGGTTTCGGGGACTCCGCAGACATCTCCTTCTTTCTCTTCTTATCTTTGGCGGGTTTTTGGGTCTCCACTTCGCCAGGTGGAGGCGGTCTCATCAAAGCAGTTTCTCCAAGACCTGCGTAAGCTCAGAAAGTCAAGTATACCATAAAGAAAACTTTTACTGAAGGGATTCGAATGAAGCAGTGGTTGAAAATTATCGTGATTCTTGGCTTCCCATCGAATTTTGGCTAAGTCATGCCAAACGCGCTAAGCATATGGGAAGACGAAATCTAATTGTTGTACCTAGACCGGGAGGTCTTTGACAACACTAGGGTACCATTCAACGACTGCATCATTAGAAAATAACAAGTTTAGAAGGGAAAGAAAAACATTCAATTAACGGAGCATAATTCGACAAATCAACACTTACGACTCATATTCCACTCCTCGGGGAATGACATCTTCTCAACGGGGATGATGTCCGAGGTCCTGACTCGGACGACTCATCTACCATCTGTCTTTGTCCTCATCAATGTTGGCAAAAAGACCTTTGAGGCTCGACGTTGTAACTTGATTAGGCCACCTCGATAAAGACGAGGGTTATACAATCTAACTAGGTGGTCGAGGGTGAAAGACATCCCCTCGACCATGTTCGAGAAATATCTGATCATGTAGACGATTCTATAGAAGGAAGGATAAATCTGGCCAAGTGTCACTCAATATTGTCGGCAAAAATCGAGGATCACTGGGTCTATTGGAGGCGAAGAAGGTTCCACATGACCTAAGGTGAAGGGATATGTATATACGCTGAGAAAGCCAGCTTTGTATGTAGTTATATCTTCCTCGGATGAAGGGATTTCCACTTGCACTGCCTCTCCCCAATGACAATCGGCCTTGACCTTTTCAATATCGGTCACCAGAATGATATATCAAGACATAGGCTCGCATTGTCCCGCTACCGAAGAAGGTTTATCAACCTTAAAAGGGATGATGTCTCACAGGGCCCGGGGATGCACTCCTCAACACGAGGGGGAACCACCTTTTTGCTCTTAGACGAGCATGTCGAAGAAAGGGGCTTCCTCTTTTTGGGGGTCTGTCTTAGAAGTTTTGGCCATGATTATAACAAAGTTTCAAAATGAGAAGAGAAAGATGGTGAAGAAGTGAACGCATAAAGAAGATGGAAACAGGAAAGTGTGACGAAGATTTGAAGATTTGAAGACGTTGTAAAAGAATAAAAGATAGGGGATTGAAGTACTTATAGAAATCATCTGAGTGTATTAGAGAAGTTGAAAGGGCGACCAAAAGTGGTTCGTTGGCTTTTCGAGAATGGTGTTGACAAAGAGCACTGTATAACTGTCACGCCCCGAAATCCCTCCATCGGGCCGTGATGGCGTCTAACATTGAACTCGCTAGACAAGCCAACGTATATAAACAAACTAGCAATTTAACAACAATTTAATAGGGTGAACTAAACGGTACATTATTTAACAGCGGAATTTAAATACAGATATAAGCTAAGTAGGGATAACATAATACAACAACGCGTAAATTTCCCAAAACCTGGAGTCACAAACTCACAAACTGTCTAAGAGTGCTAACTACAAGTCTGAAAGGAAATACATATCTGTCTTTGAAACTAAAGGAGAAACAAGACAGAACCGAAGACAAAAGGATGGAAGAGACGCCAAGGCCCACGGACGCTAGCGGGTATACCTTGAAGCCTCTATGATGAGCTGGAAGACACTCCCACTAATAATGTCCTCCGGGTCCGGCTGCGTAATCTGCACAACATAAAGAAGTGCAGGTGTAGCATCAGTACAACCGACCCCATGTAGAAGTGCCTAGCCTAACCTCGACGAAGTAGTGACGAGGCTAGAACTAGACTACCAAATAAACCTATGCAATTCAAATAAATAGATATACATATACACAACGGATAAGAACATAGGGATGAAACAATGAATAAAAGAACGGGGGGGGGGGGGA
>ML395280.1:58125-134973 GCA_005239525.1 Nicotiana knightiana | reverse complement strand
CATCACCCTTCGTGCTTTTACTCTCGTCCTCACTATGCAATGTATAATGTAATCAATGTAAATCATGGCACGTCATCACCCTTCGTGCTTTTACTCTCATCCTCACTATGCAATGTATAATGTAATCAATGTAAATCATGGCACGGCATCACCTTTCGTGCTTTTACTCTCATCCTCACTATGCAATGTGTAATATAATCACTGTGAATCATGGCACGACATCACCCTTCGTGCTTTTACTCTCATCCTCACTATGCAATGTGTAATATAATCACTGTGAATCATGGCACGACATCACCCTTCGTGCTTTTACTCTCATCCTCACTATGCAATGTATAATGTAATCAATGAATATCGGTATGGAATGGTACATCGTACAGCACAACATCACCCTTCGTGCTTTACACTCTTTCCTCACAGTGCACGGCATCACCCTTCGTGCTTTATCACTCATCCTTACCCAAACAACAATCACAAACAGGGGCAAGGGAGTAAACAGAATAGAAATAGGAATCCCGACAAGGGAACATCAATTCAACAATTAAATCCCGGCAAGGGAATAATATAACAATCTAAACATCCCAACAAGGGAGACAATATCAAACAATGCACGGCATCACCCTTCGTGCTTTACTCTCATTCTCACCAAAACAAGTGCACGACATCACCCTTCGTGCTTTACTCTCATTCTCACCAAGACAAGTGCACGACATCACCCTTCGTGCTTTATCACTTTTCCTCACCCAAACAACAATCACAAACAGGGGAAAGGAAGTAAACAGAATAGACATAAGAATCCCGACAAGGGACAATCAATTAAAAGCAATTAAATCCCGGCAAGAGAGCAATGCAATATCAAAGGCAACAATGACCCGGTAAGGGTATATTTTAGTAATTCTTCCTCTTTCTTTCACTTTCATTTCCGTGATTTATTCTATAACTTGAGCCAAATTCTCCAAAGGATGTAATATCTCATGTTTCCTCATTATTCGATTCACAATTTGAGCCAATGCTCCAACTGAGTTTATAGGATACAACTCCCTCCACATATTCTTCACAACATATAGAAATTATCAATTAAACATGGAAATTACCACAACACCAGAATATTTACGATATGAGGACTCACGGTCATGCTAGACGCCAATGTATAGATACTCATCACCATGCCTATACATTCTACTCTACAATTAGGAAGTAGAAAACAAGACTCGACTCCTATTTCCTCAAGCTAAAGTTAGACCGAACACTTACCTCGGGTCCAAAGTATAGCAATCAACCTTCTAACACCGCCTTTCCTTTAGAATTCAACTCCGAAATGATATTATCTAGGAATGATCAACTCAAGTATATTAATAAGGATTCAAAGATTCAATTACATGGCCTAATTATCCATTTTCTAGCTTCCTTCCAAAATGCCAAAATTCAACCCCGGGCCCCCTTGGTCCAAACACGAGGCTCGGACCAAAACCATGTCACCCATTCACCCACGTGGCCCGAATACGGTCATACAATGAAGAACGGGCCACGGAGATGCTAAGAAGGTTACGGTCGATGCTGAGGGAGTATTGAGGATGCAGGGTCGTATTTGTGTACCCGATGTTAATGGTATTCATGAGTTGATACTTCAGGAGGCCCATAGTACCCGGTATTCTATTCATCTGGGCACCGCAAAGATCTACCAGGACGTGCGGCAGCACTATTGCTGGCGGAGGATGAAGAAGGATATTGTAGCTTATGTAGCTCGGTGCTTGAATTGTCAGCAGGTTAAGTACGAGCACCAGAGACCCGGTGGTTTGATGCAGCAGATTCAGCTTCCCGAGTGGAAGTGGGAGCGTATCACCATGGACTTTGTATTTGGACTCCTACAGACTCAGAGGATGTTTGATGCAGTATGGGTCGTTGTGGATAGGCTGACCAAGTCAGCACACTTCATCCCAGTATTAGTTTCGTATTCAGCAGAGAAGTTGGCAAGGATTTATATGAGAGAGATTGTTAGACTGCATGGTGTGCCCATATCTATTATATCGCACCGAGGTACTCAGTTTACTTTCCATTTCTGGAGAGTATTTCAGCGAGAGTTGGGCACACAGATTGATTTGAGCATAGCATTTCATCCTCAGATGGACGGGCAGTCCGAACGTACTATTCAGATTTTGGAGGATATGTTGCGAGCTTGTGTCATTGATTTTGGTGGGTCGTGGGATCAGTTCTTGCCTTTGGCATAGTTTGCCTACAACAACAGCTATCAGTCGAGCATTCAGATGGCTCTGTATGAGGCGTTGTATGGTAGACGGTGTCGGTCTTCAATCGGATGGTTCGAGCCGGGAGAGGCTAGATTGTTGGGTTCTGAGTTAGTCCAAGATGCCTTGGACAAGGTGAAGATCATTCAGGATAGACTTCGTACAACACAGTCCAGGCAAAAGAGCTATGCGGATTGCAGGGTTCGAGGTTTGGCATTTATGATAGGCGACCGGGTATTTCTTCGGGTGTCGCCCATGAAGGGCGTATTAGATTCGGAAAGAAGGGAAAGTTGAGCCCTAGGTATATTGGTCCATTTGAGATTCTGGACAAGGTAGGGGAGGTGGCCTACAGACTTGCCTTGCCACCTAGTTTGTCAGCCGTGCATCCAGAATTTCACGTGTCTATGCTCCGGAGGTATGTTGCAGACCCATCTCATGTACTTGACTTCAGTGGTGTCCGGTTGGACAGGGATCTGTCTTATGAGGAGGAGCCGATAGCCATATTAGATCGGCAGATTCGTCAGTTGAGATCGAAGAGTTATCCTTCGGTTCGCGTTCAGTGGAGAGGTCAGCCTGTTGGGGCAGCTACTTGGGAGTCCGAGCCCGATATACGAGGCCGTTATCCCCACCTTTTTCCCGATTCAGGTACTTTTCTATGTCCGTTCGAGGATGAATGGTTGTTTTAGAGGTGGAGATTTTGATGACCCGAAAGGGTCATCTTGTGTAATTTAGCAGAAAACTATGTTTTGAGGCCCTGAAAGCCTCCGTTAATCTCACCTTGAGATGCGTGCATAGCCCGAGCGTGTAGCCGGGAAGCTTTGATGTGAAAACTTGATGAAAAGTTGATTTCATAATGATTAACTGATTAAAGTTGACTTTGGTCAACATTTTTGATAAACAGACCCGGACCCGTGATTTGACGGTCCCAGAGGGTCCGTAGGAAAATATGGGACTTGGGCGTATGCCCGGAATCGAATTCCGAGGTCCCAAGCCCGAGAAATGAATTTTTGAGTTAAATTGTTTTCTGAAAATATCTATGGAAATTGAAATTGAAATTTGATTAGAAAGTGATGATATCGGGCCCGTATTTTGGTTCCGGTGCCCGGTACAGGTCTTATATATGCTTTGAGCACTTTCTGTAAAGTTTGGTTGAAAACGGATTTCGTTTAACGTGTTTCGGACTTGAAATGGGAAATTTGATGTTTTTATGAAATGTGATAGAATTCATGGATCTTGAGGTTTAATTCTATGTATATGATGTTATATTGGCGAATTGATCGCACGGTTAAGTCCGTAGGATGATTTGGGATTTGTGTGTGTTTTTGGTTTTGAGACCCGAGGGCTCGGGTGAGTTTCGGATAGGTACCGGGGTGTAAAAAACTTAGAATTTCTGGTGTAGAAGTCCATATCTGGTGTCTGGTGTTGTTCAGTGCGATCGCAGGCCTAGCTCCGTGATCGCGTAGTGTGTTTGACAGGGGAGGGTTCTGTTGCTCTATGCGATCGCATAGTTGCTTCCGCGATCGCATAGAGTATAGGCAGTCTGGGGTGGGGGACTGGTTGTATCTCTCTGCGGTTGCATTTTGTCCCTCGCGATCGCAGAGGTCTGTGGTTGACCCTTCCGCGATCACAACCTTCCTTCTGCGGTCGCGTAGTTGGAAATCCTATAGCTCTGCGATCGCAGCCCCTCTTCCGCGATCGCAGAGAACAATTTTGCCCAGTGGTATATAAATATTTCCAGAACCAGTAGCTTCGGAATTTTCATAAGTTTTCACGAAATTCATCTTCTCCAAGGTCCTTAGGCATCCATTGAAGCCATCCCTCATCAAGACTTCTTGGGTTGGTAAATTTTAACTCATTTCCTTCATTTTTCATCTATAATTAATGAATTCCTAAGCCAAAAACATACAAATTAGAGTAGAAAATCTGGAAGTTGGGTAGAGTTAGGCCCTTTTGAATTTTCTTGATCTAGACCTCGTTTTGGGGTCGAATTTGAAAACAGATTATATATTCGGGCTCGTGGGTGAATGGGTGACATGGTTTTGGTCCGAGCCTCGTGTATATAATCTATTTTCAAATTCGACCCCAAAACGAGGTCTAGATCAAGAAAATTCAAAAGGGCCTAACTCTACCCAACTTCCAGATTTTCTACTCTAATTTGCGTGTTTTTGGCTTAGGAATTCATTAATTATAGATGAAAAATGAAGGAAATGAGTTAAAATTTACCAACCCAAGAAGTCTTGATGAGGGATGGCTTCAATGGATGCCTAAGGACCTTGGAGAAGATGAATTTCGTGAAAACTTATGAAAATCCCGAAGCTACTGGTTCTGGAAATATTTATATACCACTGGGCAAAATTATTCTCTGCGATCGCGGAAGAGGGGCTGCGATCGCAGAGCTATAGGATTTCCTACTACGCGACCGCAGAAGGAAGGTTGCGATCGCAGAAGGGTCAACCACAGACCTCTGCGATCGCGAGGGACAAAATGCGACCGCAGAGAGATACTACCAGTCCCCCACCCCAGACCGCCTATACTCTATGCGATCGCGGAAGCAACTATGCGATCACATAGAGCAACAGAACCCTCCCCTCTCAAACACACTCGATCGCGGAGCTAGGCCTGCGATCGCGCTGAACAATACCAGACACCAGATATGGACTTCTACACCAGAAATTCTAAGTCTTTTACACCCCGGTACCTATCCGAAACTCACCCGAGCCCTCGGGTCTCAAAACCAAAAACACACATAACTCCCAAATCATCCTACAGACTTAACCATGCGATCAAGTCGCCAATATAACATCACATACATAGAATTAAACCTCAAGATCCATAAATTCTATCACATTTCATAAAAACATCAAATTTCCCATTTAGAGTCCGAAACACGTTAAACGAAATCCGTTTTTAACCAAACTTTATAGAAAGTGCTCAAAGCATATATAAGACCTGTACCGGGCGCCGGAACCAAAATACGAGCCCGATACCATCACTTTCTAATCAAATTTCATTTTTAATTTCCATAGATATTTTCAGAAAACAATTTAACTCAAAAATGCATTTCTCGGGCTTGGGACCTCGGAATTCGATTCCGGGCATACGCCCAAGTCCCATATTTTCCTATGGACCCTCCGGGACCGTCAAATCACGGGTCCAGGTCCGTTTATAAAAAATGTTGACCAAAGTCAACTTTAATCAATTAATCATTATGAAATCAACTTTTCATCAAGTTTTCACATCAAAGCTTCCTGGCTACGCGCTCGGTCTATGAACGCATATCAAGGTGAGATTAACGGAGGCTTTCAGGGCCTCGAAACACAGTTTTCTGCTAAATTACACATGATGACTCTTTCGGGTCATCAAAATAACCTTTCTGTCACATCAATTGTCGACCTCACCTGGATGACGTCACGATGTAGATATCGAAGAGCCAAAAATTCAAAATCGTTTCTTCTCTTTTCATTCTAAGAAACGCGGGTACTATCTGTATACAGCCAAAATTGGGGAGGTCCGATTTTAAGGCCTCTATGGAATCCCTAGCCCGGTTTCGGGGGTCTCAAAGCATAGTCCGAGGGTCGACCTCGAAGTACTCCCCTTGAGAGGTAAATCAAAGACTCATCACAACATACCTCGAGGCAGTATGAAAATCGATGACCGTCATGGAAAGACGGAAAATTTCCGAGGACACGTGGTTAGAACTGACCAGGTCTGCAAGAATAGTTCAAGTCCGTACTGAGCCATTATACAGCTGTACCAATAGCATTTCCTTGTCATAATTAGACATGTACTATGTTGTGATTCCCCCCTCCTATATAAAGGGGACCCTTGTCATTTTGTAACACACATGAATATTCAATACAATAGAACATTTTCTGCTTTTCTTGCCTAAACGTGCTCAACAATTACTCTACAAATTTATTGCTAGTTGCTTATTGTCTTCATTTATTGTTCTTCATTTATTGCCCATTATTAACCATCGAATGCCATCCTCGAGGCCTCTGATATCTCTGTATCTCCGCTTATTATTCATTATTAACTGCCATAATCGACCTCGAGGCCCCCTATCCCAGCTAGCTCGAGGCCCCAGCCTTGTGACAACTTTGGTTTGCATATCTTACTTTCCTCACTCACACTTAGCATTTCCTACCTAACAACTAGTATTAAAATAAATCACATATTTTTAGAACCACAAATCAAATATAATTGTTAATACCATTTTCAATGTAAACATAAAGAAATAAAGATTAAAGGATGGACTCCCAACATAGCATCCCCTTCTAAGCAAGTTTTAAAACAAAACATAAAAAAGGCTTTAAAAGATATGGATAAAGAAGAAAATTCAGATGAAGAACTCATTATGCAGCTCGAAGAGGCTTCATCAGGAGCTGCAACAATGGAGACATGCATAACTATTCTATGAACCGAAATTACTTTTCCAAAAAGGCATTCTACTATTCCTAAAGGGAAGTCACTATCTAAAGACAAGCCAATCACCTTCTTTTGGAATTATCAGCCAAAAATCACCATAAAAAAGGGAATCATATTCTTTTCAACTTTACTTTATCAAAGTATTTGTCGGTGTAACGACCCGGTCCGTCGTTACGTAAAAACCTACATTTTAATTACTATTCTTGACTTGTCATAGGTGGGTTATTCTATTATTGATGCGTTAGAGTTGGTAGACTTGAAATCAGAATGGTTATAGTGAGAGTTTAGCCACTTAGTTCTTAAAAAATAGCCTTATAATGGGAAAAGTCAACTGAGAGTTGACTTATTGGTAAACAACCTCGGAAAGCAGATTTTATGGCTCGAATAACTTCGTTAAGTGATTTGAGACTTAGGAGTGTGTCCGGAATAATTTTGTGATGTCCGGTGTAGAGTTAGGCTTGAATTGGCGAAAGTTAGATTTTGGCGATTTCCGGTTGGTAGGGGAAAATAGACTATCGAGGTCGAAATAGAATTCCGGAAGTTGGAACAGGTTCGTAATGTCATTTTGGATATGTCTGCAAAAGTTTAGGTTAATCGGAGTGGTTTTTGATGGTTTCGGCATCATTGGTGGATTTTAGAAATTTCAAAGTTCTTAGGCTTGAATTTGATGTAAATTTGGTGGTTTGATGTTAGTCTTGATGTTTTGAGAGTGCGACTAAGTTTGAATGATGATATGGGATGTGTTGGTAACTTTGGTTGGGGTCCCGAGGGGCTCGGGATTGATATCGGGTGGTTATCGGGCATTTTTGGCCTTAAGAAAATCTGTTGAGTGCTGGTTTGCTGATGTTTTCGCACCTGCGGAAGGGGAGTCGCAGGTGCGGTTACGCAGGAGCGAGAAGGCACCGCAGATGCGGAAGATTGGCTGGGTGAGAATTTTCCGCAGGTGCGAGTAAGTTGCCGCACCTGCGAGGCCGCAGGTGCGGAGTTGGGCTGTTTAATGAAAAGTCGCAGGTGCGGTTGTTTTGACCGCAGGTGCGGTCCCGCAAGTGCGAGTAAGTGATCGCAGGTGCGGAACACCTGCTCAGAAGGTATAAATTGAAACCCTCCGCGACTTAAACCCTTTTTACACCATTCTTGTACGGACAGAGAGCTTTGGGGGCGATTTTTGAAGAGGAAAATCATTGTTCTTCATAGAGGTAAGTAATTTGATTATTTAAACTCATTTATGGGTGATTATAGACCATAATCTCAGCGTTTAATTCATGGAAAACAGTAGAAAAATGGAATTTTAGGGCTTGAGAGTAAGAGACCTTTAGGGGTCGATTTGAGGGGTCAAACGAACTCCGATTTTTGTGTTCTTTATATGTACGGAATCGTGGGAGGATGAAGAACACTTTTCTGTTAAAATTTCTGAGTCTCGGGACATGGGCCCGGGGGTCGGGTTTTGACTAAATTCGAGTTTTTGAGCTAAATTGATATTTTTCGATTGGGATTCACACCTTAAGCATAATTTGATGATAAAAATCTGAACTTGGTAGATTTGGAGCACTCGGAGGCCGGATTTAGAGGCAAAGGCACTGCGGATAGTTTTTAGGGGGTTTTGAGGTAAGTAACATTTCCAAACTTGGTTCTGAGGGTTCGAAACCCCGAGCTAAATGATTTATGATTATTGTTGAGGTGACGCACATGCCAAGTGACGGGCGTGCGGGCGTGCACCGGGTATTTGTGGCCTGGCTTATCCCATGGCCCCGCTTAGTGATCATTCCATGATGATATTTGTGCATCTATTAATGTGGTAATTGTGAACATGTTAGAAATCATGTTAAGTATAAATGCTAGGCTTCACGCCAGAAAAGCTAAGACCCGAGTGGTCGTATATTGCTGTCTCATGTTGCGATTATTTGATGTCATATACTCAATCCTGTAATAGCATATCATTTAATATCTCAGTCTCAATATTGTTAATTACATGCATATTTATTTATGTTTCGGGCTGATGGAGGCATTTGTGATCCATGTGAGTGAGACTGAAGAGTAATGACTGAGTCAGGCCGAGAGCCTGTTATTGAGACAGTTATGAGAATGGACTGCACATTGTAGTGATATTTAAATCATGCCTTCGTTGGCTTGATATGGCGCTTGGGCCACTAGGGCCCCTCCGGAGTCTTTACACCCCTAGTGAGCGCAGATATTGAGGGATGGATCTTCCCTGGGCATGGATCTTGTCCGAAGTGATTTCCCTGGGCATGGATCTTGTCCGAAGCTTTTTTTATGAGAGGGGTGGATCTTCCCTGGATATGGAAATTGTCCGAGTGTTATATTCCGGAGATGGATCTTCTCCGTGGGGGCTGGACTGGCCTCTTTCCTCAGTACATAGTGACTACGGTCACCGGTGTTTATGCATATTCCGGGATGGAACTTCCCTAGGCCTGAGAGCCATATATAGTACTGAGTGGACTTCTATGGGAGAGCTGTGAGCACTATGTGCATATCCATACTGGTTTCATAGCATATATTTCATGATGGCATGTAGAGTATACTGACATATTTACTCATCCTGATAAACTGTTAGCATGTCTAAATTCTGCATAATATTTATTGTAACGAAATTGAGGTTTTGTCCGTCACTACCTCTCAGCCCATAGTTTGGGTTCGTTACTTCTGAGTTGGTGTACTCACGTTACCTCCTGCACCTTGTGTGCAGATCCAGGTACATCGGGACCCGGTAGCGGATTTTGAGTTGCGGTCAGAGTTTCTGGTGGAGTTGTCGAGGTAGCAGCTGGCGTTCACGACCTCGCCTTCTCTTTCCTTATTCCACCTATTGCTTTTATTTTTAGACAACGTCGTCCATTTCGCCTTTTCTTTACTTTATGTTATAGTGGCTCATGACTGAGTGACACCAGGTCCGGGGATTGGAGATTTAAATTTAGTTTTTTTTCAAATATTGTTTAAACTTCAGATTCTTAGTTTTATTAATAAATTCGTTTAAAAATCGTATTTTTACTGGAAATAGAATTTATCTTAGTTAAAAAGGGAGGCTTGCCTGGTTCCACGACAGGCGCCATCACGACTCCGGAATTGGGTCGTGACAGTCGGCCACATGTTAGTGTTTGGATGTGAATGCATATTGGAGTCTTTTTTATGTTTTGGTAAGTAATTGGAACTAAAAACTGTAAAAATTAGCTTTATAGTGACTTTTAGCCTACTTTTCCTTATTTTTTTTTTATTATTCTAATATAATTTTTAGAAATACCAAAAATAGTTTCCCATTATAATTTAGTCTATTTTAATTATTTAAATTTAATTTCGTTTTAGAGTATTTTTATTTTTTGAAGGAGAAACCAATGTTTTGATCTATAAATTTCAGATTTAAAAGGTTGAGTTTTGAACTAATTTGAGGGAATTTGGTCACCCGGATTAGGATTTCTTGAGCTCAATAGCCGAAACCCCACTACCCACTACACCTGAGTGTCACGACCCAAATCCCCCTCCGTAAGATGTCATGACGGCACCTAGTCTCTAAGACTAGGTAAGCTTAACATTTATAGAAAACCTGAACGACAACAAAAATAACTACTAAACCTTAACGATAACAGGTTTATATATATATATATATATATATATATATATATATATATATATATATCCAATGTTCCTCAAGTTGATCCACACAATACATGACTTTTCTCTTCCTTTTACGCCTAACCTTCCTTCGTTCCCTATATGTATCTTAGTATTTGATTTTGATGGATGAATCTAGTCTTATATTAAATTATCCAATGCAATAGCTCTTCAAATTCCTTTACTTTTCTATACAAATGAATCTAGTCTTATATTGAATTATTTAATTCAGTAATTCTTCAAATTCTTCGGGGTTTTTATGCAAAGTAAGAGAAAGTTAATTAATGTATTTGTTTATGAAGTACTAATAATCATATATTTTTCTAAGGGTATTATCGTCTCTCAATTTTTTTGGGTTATTTTGGTCTTTCAATATCTTACTCTGGGGCTTCCCACTTTTAGTATAGTATGATATATATATATATATATATATATATATAACAGAAAAACTGTCACTCGACAAATACAAGTAAAACACCCTCAAAGACCCAGTAGTCAGTAGTCACAAGCTCTGAGAAAAAACTCTAACTGTCTCTATGCAACAGTGTTTAGGAACAATACGAAGAAACAACATAAAGGATAGAGGGAGACTCCGAGGTCTGCGGACGCTGGCAGATGTACCTTGAAGTCTCTGAAAGCCGCAGCAAATACTGTCGACTAATAGGGGGTTGGTAGGAGGTACCTGAGTTTGCACATAAAACATAAGAAGAAGAGTAGCATGAGTACACCACAACGGTACTTAGTAAGTGTCAAGCCTAACTGCGACAGAGTAGTGACGAGGTCAATTCAGGGCCCTACTGGAATATAATAATTTAAGGCAGAAAATATGGCAATGTAGTAAGAAGTTTAACAAGGAGAAATTACAGAAAGATAACAGCACTGCACATAGGTATAAACAAAGGGACGCTCCTGAGATACCATCTCGTAGTCCTAAAAGTAAATGCTCAACAAGGGATCTCCCGAGGTACCGCCTCGTAGTCCCAAAAGTAAATATGCAACAGAGATCTCTCGAGGTACCGCCTCGTAGTTCCAAAAGTAAATATGCGGCAGGGGATCTCCCGAGATACTGCCTCATTGTCCCAAAAGTAAAAACACAGCTCGAAATCGATGGAAACAACAGTTACAACAAGAAATCCTACAGTTAAAGACTGAATACAAGTCAAGGAAAAGTAGGAAAACGACTAAGCATGCTGTACAAATTTCAAATAAGAAATTAACACTCGCAGACATGCAATATAAGGCTAAACGGGATAACTACACATACTAGTATAGCTCAATTAAGATGTAACAGGTTACTGCTCAGTAAATACCGAATTTTATAACTATTAACCCGTGTATGCACTCGTTACCTCGCATACACAGTATTCAGATGTCACATATTTATTACAACAGTACCAAATCCTAAGGGGATTCCCTCCCCCCCTCCCCCCCACACACACATAAGGTTAGGCAAGCCGCTTACCTCGAATCAAGCTCAATCAATCAGTAAAAATGCCTTTTCCACGAATTTTCGACTCCGAATGATCCAAATCTAGCCAAAAGAAATTGCATATAATAAATATAACTATAAGAAACTAGTCTAATTAATGAAATCAAGACTTTAGCAAGAAATTAGAAAATCGCCCCAAAAAGACGATTCGGGCCCACTTCTCGTAATCAGTAAAAGTCACAAAATACGAACACCCATCCAATCACGAGTTCACTCGTACCCAAAGTACACAAATCCGATACCAAAATCTCAATCAAAACCCCAAAATTCGGTTGAAGAACATTCCCACTTCCCCCCTAAATTTCTCAACCCAAAACCTTAATTAAATGATGAAATTAACAATAGATTATTGGGATATAACCAAAAACGAGTGTAGAATTCTTACCCAAATGATCACTCTGAAAATCCCTCAAAATCTCGCATAAATCCGAGCTCTCTATCAAAAGTTATGATGAAAATGACAAAACTCTCGATTTTGAAATGTTTATATAAGCCCAGGTGAATCCTTCTTCGCGAACGCGGAAGTTGCCTCACGTTCCCGAAGCACAAAAAGCTACTGACCAATAATCCTCTTACGCGGACGTAGTCGACCTCTCGTGAATGCCGAGCTTTGCCAGACCCTTCGCGGATGCGGGACCTCGATCGCGAATGCCTAGGCTAAATGCCTAGATCCCCATCTGACCATTCCTCTGCGCGAACACAAGGTCCTTATCGTGAACGCATAAGCTAAAGACTCCAATGCTTCGCGTACGCGGAACCCTCTTCGTGAACGCAAAGTACAATTCCTCACCTTCCACCAAAATCCCTTCACGAACGCATAGAAGGATACCAACAACTGAAGCACCAGATTTTCTGCAATTCCAACAAGTCCAAATCTAGTTCGTTAACAATACAGAATCCACCCGAGGCCCCCGGGACCTCAATCAAACATACCAACAACTCCTAAAACATCATACGAACTTAGTGGAGCTTTCAAATCACATCAAACAATGCTAACAACACGAATCACACTCCAATTCAAGCTTAATGGACTTTGAAACTTCATACCTCTACAACCGATGCCGAAACCTATCAAATCACATCTGATTGACCTCAAATATTTGTATCGAGATACCTAAAGGTGAAATAAAAGTCAAAACAATCGAGCAGATTTAGAAAACCCCGGTGATGTTTTCGAAAAAGAAATATGCTCCGATTTTCCTAATGCCTTTTGGGAACGAAAAAAGCATTTAGTTGAACTTTCATACCTTGAATAATTAATTGAACAAGTCATCTCAACTAAAGCAAGACCTATTCAAATGAATCACGAGATGATGGAAACTTGCAAAACTGAGATTTCAAATCTCTTGAAAAATAACATTATTCGACCCTTTAACATTAAATAATAATGCAGAAAAATAAAGAGGAGCACCTAGACTTGTTATCAATTATAAAAATTTGAACACCTGCCACCAAAATCCCTTTGCGAATGCATAAAAGTAAACCAGCAACTGAAGCACCAGATTTTCTACAATTCCAACAAGTCCAAATCTAGTTTGTTAATCATCCGGAATCCATCCGAGGCCCTCGGGTCCTCAGCCAAACATACCAACAACTCCTAAAACATCATACGAGCTTATTCGAGCCTTCAAATCACATCAAACAACGCTACCAACATGAATGGCACTTCAATTCAAGCTTAATGAACGTTGAAACTTCAACCATCAACAAGCGATGTCGAAACCTATCAAATCACGTCTGATTTACCTCATATTTTGCACACAAGTCATATTTGAAATTATAGAGCTACTCCTACTCCCGAAATCATAATCCGACCACGATATCAAAATATCCACTCTCGGTCAAACTTCCGAAAAATTGAACTTTCGCCATTTCAAGCTTATTCAGCTACGGACCTCCAAATCACAATCCGGACACGCTTCTAAGTCCAAAATCACCTAATGGAGCTAACGGAACCGATGAAACTCCATTCCGGAGTTATTTACAACTACAGTCAAATTCCTAGAACTTAAGCTTATGTTTTAGGGACTAAGTGTCCCAATTCACTTCGAAACCAAAAATAAAACCTTCCGGCAAGTAACATAAGCATAAAATAATACAAGGGAAGCTTTAAATATGGGATCAAGGCTTATACTCTCAAAACGACCGGCCGGGTCGTTACATCCTCCTCCTCTTAAAATAATCATTCGTCCTCGAACGAACATAGAGACATACCTGAAGTGGTGAAAAGATGAGGATAACGGCTGCGCATATGTGAAGTAAGTATTGTTAGGATCGAAAAAAATCAGGTGTCATGCGGAAGCTAGCAAAGCAAACATTAAACGACAATAAACCATACAACAAAGAAAAATATACCAAAAAAGACACAAACATTTAACATGGTTTGGTCAATTGACCTACGTCCACGGCGGAGATGAGCAATCCACTATATAAAAAGAGAGTACAAAATATTGAGAGAACAACGTCACGAAGAGGCAAACACAAGTGACACACTAATACTTGTCCCGTAAAGTTCTCCCCCTAAACACGACTCTCAAACCCCATATGGCTACATTGTGGATGCCACGGAATGAGAAGGAAGAATACTCAATTTATAGAAGTCCAAACCTTTTCCAATAAGAAAAAAGGACTAGCCAAAGATGGATGAATTATAATTTCCTTCTACAAAAAGGAAAACCCAATTATCATAATATGTTGTCTTTTCCTTCTGGAATAGGAAAACAAAATATGGTAGTAAAATCAGGACAACCCCTAACAATTCTCCCCATTGGCCTGAATTTTCTGACAAAATAAATCTGATCCACCTTCTTCACATAGCCATCAACATGTCGAATCTCCAAATCTCTGCCACAAATTTTGTATCAACGAGAGTAGCACTCCTGTCAAGTTGAGGCAACACTATTGGTGGAGGCGGATGAAGAAGGATATAGTTGGGTTTGTAGCTCGGTGTCTCAACTGCCAGCAGGTTAAGTATGAGCATCAGAGACCGGGTGGCTTGCTTCAGAGATTAGAGATCCTGGAGTGGAAGTGGGAGCGGATCACTATGGACTTTGTAGTTTGGCTCCCACGGGCTTCAAGGAAGTTCGATGCTATTTGGGTTATTGTGGATCAGCTGACCAAGTCCGCGCACTTCATTCCAGTTGGTACTACTTATACTTCAGAGCGGTTGGCTGAGATTTATATTCGTGAGACTGTTCGCCTGCATGTCCCAGTTTCCATCATTTCAGATAAAGGTACTCATTTTGCGCACTTGTGTCATTGACTTTGAAGGTTCATGGGACCAGTTTTTGTCACTCGTGGATTTTGCATACAACAACAATTATCAGTCGAGTATTTAGATGGCTCCGTACGAGGCTTTATATGGGAGGAGGTGTAGATCTCCGGCAGGATGGTTTGAGCCGGGTGAGGCTAGACTCTTGGGTACAGACTTGGTTCAGGATGCATTAGATAAGGTGAAATTGATTCAGGAGCGTCTACGCACGACACAGTCTAGGCAGAAGAGCTATGCGGATAGGAATGTCTGTGATGTGTCTTTTATGGTTGGGAGAAGGTCCTGCTGAAGGTATCACCCATGAAGGGAGTTATGAGGTTTGGGAAGAGGGACAAGTTGAGTATCACGACCCGAAATTCGCACCGTCGGGACCGTGATGGCGCCTAACGTTGAACCTGCTAGGCAAGCCAATGTAAATCCTCAAATTTGTTATAATTATTTATTTTTAAATGAGAACAAGTGAAATACGACCTTTTCATAAATAAAAGCATAACAATGAAAACAGACTAAAAGTACATAACTCAATCCCTGGATGTTTTTACGAATTCTCAAAAATAACCAAAGCCCAGATTTTTGGAGTCACAATGTCACGGACTATCTACGAATAATACATGTAAAAGTCTGAAACAAGTAAATACATCTGTTTCTGAAATACTAAAAACATAAATAAAGAGGTGGAAGGAGACGCCAAGGCCTGCGGACGCCTGCAAGACTACCTCGGTGTCTCCGGGTGGACTGAAGGAATCTTCCTAGCTCATATCCACAGGGTCCTGTACTGGGATCTGCACAACAAAAAGTGTGCAGGTGTAGTATCAGTACAACCGAACCCATGTACTGAGTAAGTGTCGAGCCTAACCTCGGCGAAGTAGTGACGAGGCTAGGACACGACAAGTAATACAACCTATGCAATTTAACAATAATCGGAAGAATAATAACTGCAAAATAATCAGTTAAGTACAAGGGAAAAAGGGGAACATGATGGGGAAAGAGGTAGCGATTAACAGAAATAATGGAATAAGGCAATAGTTTAAATATCAAAGTAGCAACAGGAAATAACAACACAGAATAAATAGTGCACGACATCACCCTTCGTTCTTTTACTCTCATCCTCCCAATAAACAATAAAAACGACACGACATCACCCTTCGTGCTTTTAATATCATATCATGGCACGACATCACCCTTCGTGCTTTACACTCTCATCCTCACAATAAACAATACACGGCATCACCCTTCGTGCTTTACACTCTTCCTCATAGAAATCAATACATGACATCACTCTTCGTGCTTTATACTCTTCCTCACCCAAGAAATATCAATAACAGAAGTTTGGCAAGGAAGAAATCAACAACATAACCACAACAAATAATCACAACATCCCGGCAAGGGAACAACAATAGAAATATCACCGTCCCGGCAAGGGACACATCTATAACCAATCTCACACAAGTACATAACTTAACAAAATATTCCTCAACTGAAACAAATACTCAAAAGTATTCACAACCAATAATTTCCATCAAATGAACAACCACCAAAGTGAAATTCAAGCTATAACGCAGTAAATATCAATGAAAATCACGAAATTCATAATATCCGACTCTCGGACATGCTTGACACCAACATATAGGTACTCGTCACCTCACCTATACGTTGAACATGGTATAAACACATAGCAAATAAGACACAACACCTATTTCCTCAAGCTAAAGTTAGGCCAAACACTTACCTCGACTTCCACAACAAAAATCACGCCTCAATCACCGCTTTTCCTTTTGAACTCGACTCCAATTCAATTGTATCTAGACATAATTGACTCAATAACATCAATAAACGCTAGATAATTCAATTCCAATGCTTAATTATAGCTTTTCTAACATTCTTCCCAAAAAGTAAAAAATCGACCCCAGGCCCGCTTGGTCAAAACACGAGGTTCAGACCAAAACCATATCACTCATTCACCCACGAGCCCGAATATGTAATTAGTTTTGAAATCCGATCCCAAAACGAGGTCTAAATTTTAATTAATCAAAAAGCCCTAACTCTACCCAAATCCCTAATTTTCTAACCTTAAAATCATGATTTTAGGCCTAGAAATCTAATGGGTGTTGATAAAAATAGAAGAAAATGAGTCTAAAATTACATACCTATGAATTTATGGTGAAGTTGTCTTTCAAAAATCGCCCAACATAGAGTTTAGAAGAAGAAATTATGAGTTTTGGGTTAAATCCCGTAATAAGTTCTGTTTTAAGAAAAAGAAATAACTGGGCAGCTTTCTTCATCGCGTTCGCGAGCTCTGGGCCGCGTTCGCCTAGGCTTGGCTTGCTTGGCCTATGCGTTCGCGAGTCTCAGGCCACGTTCCCACAGATTTTAAATTACCCAGTTCCCCAGCCCCTCACTTACTCTACGCGTTCGCGATGCTGTGGACGCGTTCGCGTAGAGTCCCAGTACTACCCTCCCCCAGGTCCCCTTTGTGCTACGCGTTCGCGTAGAGCATTTCCCCCAAGCTCCACGTTCGTGACCCAGGCCCTTTGTTCACGTAGGTATAATTTCCCCCAGTCCAACTTGTACATCGCGTTCGCGTCGTTGTACCGCGAAGGCGAAGAGCTAATCGCTGGACACCAGATACAGCAGCCTACACCAGATTTTCTAATTCTAAAAATACCCCGACGCCTATCTGAAACTCACCCGAGCCCTCGGGGCTCCAAACCAAATATGCACACAACCTCAAAAATATCCTACGGACTTACTCGTGCGATCAAATCACCAAAATAACATCATAAACAACGAATCTAACCCCAAAATCAATGGAAATTTCCAGAACTTCTAAATCATCAAACTTTGCATTTACGGGTCCGAATCACGTAAAATGACTTTCGTTTCTTACCAATCTGTAAATGCAATACCACATATTTCAAATATAAATAAACTTTCAAAAATCCTTTATATTTTCAGAAAACAATTTATTTCAAAAATTCATTTCTCGAGCTTGGGACCTCAAATTCGATTTAGAGCATACGCCCAAGTCCCATATATTCCTACGGACCCTCCGGGACCGTCAAATCACGGGTCCGGGTCCATTTACCAAAAAATATTGACCAAAGTCAACTTAATTCAAATTTCAAAAACAAAACTATCATTTTTCTTAGTTTTTCACATAAAGGCTTCCCGGCTACACGCCCGAGCTCCGCACGTAAATCAAGGTGAGATAAAATGAGGTTTTCAAGACCTCGGAACACAGAATTGACTAGAAATACACGGGATGGCCTTTTGGGTCATCACATTGAGCCCCGGTTTATTGGGCATTTTGAGGTGCTTCAGAGGATAGGAGAGGTGGATTATAAGCTTGCCTTGCCGCCTAGCTTGTCGAGTGTGCACCCAATGTTTCATGTTTGCATGCTCCGAAAGTATGTTGGCGATCTGTCCCATGCTTTGGACTTCAGCGCGACTCATTTGGAGGGTGATATGACTTATGATGTGGAGCCGGTGGCTATTTTTGATCGGCAGGTTCGAAAGTTGAGGTCAAAGGACATAACTTCAATGAAGGTGCAGTGGAGAGGTCAGACTGTGGAGGAGGCCATCTGGGAGACCGAGCAGGAGATGCGGAGCAGATATCTACACCTATTTGAGACTCCAGGTATGTCTCTATGTTCGTTCGAGGATGAAAGTTTGTTTAAGAGAGGGAGGATGTAACGAACTGGCCCGTCGTTTCAAGATTTATAGCCTGGTTTCCCCCATTTCTGCTTCCTTTTATGTTCTTCAACTATATTATGATATGTCGGGTTAGTTGATTTGGTTCTGGAGTGGTTTCAGAGAGGAATTAGAAATTAAGTTGGAAAAGTCAACCAGATGTTTAATTATGTGTAAACGACCTCGGATTTGGATTTTTATTCTTCAGTTAGCTCCGTTAGGTGATTTTGGACATAGGAGCGCATCCGAAATATTATTTGGAGGTTCGTGGTAGAATTAGGTTTTAATTGGCGAAAGTTTGAAATTTGGCAATTTTGGTCGGCAATGGAAAATTTGATATTGTGGTCGGAATGTATTTCCGGAAGTTGGGATAGGTTCATGGTATCATTTTTCATGTGTGTGTAAAATTTGAGGTTATTCGGATGTGGTTTGGTAGGTTTCGGCGTCGTTTGCGGAATTTGGAAGTTTAATAGTTCATAGGCTTGAATCCGAGGGTAATTTGGTGTTTTGTTGTTGTTTTGAGTGATTTGAAGGTGAGACTAAGTTTGTATGGGGTTATATGACTTGTAAGTATGGTTGTTTGAGGTCCCAAGGGCCTCGGGTGTGTTTCGGGAGGTTACGTGTCAATTTTGGAATTTGGAGAATGGTTGAAGTTTGCTGTGCTGGTGTAATCGCACCTACGAAGGTGTTGCCGCAGGTGCGACGCTGCAGGTGCGGTGGGTAAGGTGCAGATGTGGGATTATGTTGGACTGGAGAGAACCGCAGGAGCAAGTGGGTGTGCGCACCTGCGAGCCTTCAAAAGCGAGTAATTGCCTGCATATGTAAAGAAGAAGAGGTCAGGCAGTGGCCGCAGGTGCGAGGTCATTTCCACACCTGCGAGGTCGCAGATACGGATATGGAGTACAGGTGCGAAGTTGGAGGTTTTAGTGGTTTTCCGTAGGTGTGTTAGTTTTGGCGCAAATGCGGAACCGAAGGTGCACATATTTAGCCGTATGTGCGAAAGACCTGGGCAGAAACTATATATAGAACACTTCGCGACTTTTGGTTCATTTCCACCATTTTAAAGTCGGTTTTTGGAGCTTTTGGAGCGATCTTGAACGGAGATTCAAGGGTTTTCAGTGAGTTAAGTTTCTTGAGCTCTAATACTCCTATCTATGGTGTTTTCTCATTTTTTTAATCATTTAATTAGAGGAAATTAGGGGTGAAAATGAGGGGTTAAGGCTTGGAATTTTGGAGAGTTTGATTTAATTATTTGAGGGACTAAATGATGTCGGATTTTGATAAATTTCATATGCAACAAATGTCTGAACGCCTTTATGTACCAAGGTACGAGTGCGTCCAAAAATGCATGATGAATGACTGTTGGGATGATGGTGAAGTTGGACGTCGGTACTGGATGTGTGTGAACAAGTTTTATAGGGTTCCTGATGAACCTTTTTGCAATTTTGAGGTATGGATTGATGAACCCTGTAATCAGAAATGCTACAAACGATCTTTGCTGTATCTTCATAATCTGTGTTTAAAACAGTGGGAGCGTGAAAGATAATATAAACGAGAAGTTGCGGTATTTAAGGAGAAACTAAAAGAGGTGGAAGAAGAAAAATATAAGCTGGAAGATAAATTTAAATTGTTGGAGCAGAAAATAATGGGCTGCAGTGACTAAGCAATGACATGTATGTGTTGAGTGTACTACTTTATCTTTATGTTTCCCGTGTAATGTATTTTCATTAGTAGTACTGAATTTAAATTATGTTAAGTTGCTATGTTTGTGCTTATGTTGTAGTATTAAAATAAATAAGGAACGGGGAAATAAAGACGTAATGCGCATATTATATGAACATAAAAATTGTTGTTATTATTTACATAAAATAATATTTACACCAAATACAAAAAAAATTCAATGTGTCCCGCATCCTGTGTGCTTCAACGGAGCCGCTGGCCTGAGCCGTATCCCATCCTGCCCAGCTACGCTATCAAGATCATCCTCATCACGTCGCCTCTTTATATCCGGATGTGCTGCAAGATGATCATCAATGGTGCTAGCAGGATCGGTCGAAGGGGCCGTCGGTCCAGTAGAAACCTACAGAAGAATAGTTAGCTCAGTATAGGAAAGTATATATTAAGTCACAACAATTTAAATTTTCTTACCATGGTCTTGTTGGGCTCCTGCATGTAATCATCCGTCACAGCCATGTCAGCATCGCACGAAGGGGCCTCCGTGACGGGCGGGGATGAAGCCTTAATAAGAAAAATAATAAAGTTATGGAAAATAAATGAGAAGAGTAAAAACAAATTTAAATTTAATCCTAATAAAACCATACATGCGCCTGTAATGATGAGCCATAACTCACCCGGCGCCCACTATCGGCCGATCCTCAGCAGCGGTAGATGGGCATGTGAAGTATGCCTCCCAATCCTCTCCGGTAAGGTCCGTGCCCGTGATCAATAATGGACCTGACGGGGTTACCTGCGAAGTCCCTGGAGTGAGCTGCATCCCAAGGCTGTATGAAGGCATGTCCAGCCCATGTAGGTCACCAGACAAATCAACAACAACATCATCAAAAGGGGCCTCAATGCCCCTTTACTGGAGACCACCTCCTCGTTGCCCACCACGACCCCGTGCGGCATCCCTGCCTCGTCGGGCACCCCCACCTCGAGGCTGTGGAGCAGCCTTGCCTGGGGAGGCACCCCCACCTCGTGCAACACCCCTCCCTCGCTGGTACTGCTCTGGCTCCACATAATCAGGGTTGTGTCCCAAACGGTGATCCTCTCGAGGTCGCTACAGTATTCGGGAAGCTACCTCTACAAATTGCCGGGCGTAATCATGCAAAGTGGACGCAGGATCACCGACATGCTATTGCATACGCAGTCCCATCTGGTAGACTATATGTAGGCCAATAGACTTCACAACGTATAAAATGTAAACTACATATATTTCACTAAGTTACAGTTATATAATTAATAATAACAAAAAACATACCAGGCCTCATGCCGCCCGGCGTATGGAACGTACCGACCGCCAGCTTGATGAATGGGATTCCCGACAAAAAGTCAGGTAACGTAGCGGTACCAGGACATATAGAGCTGAAAAGTCTCCATCTGGATCTGTGAAGGTTGGGGCGGAATCAGGTCAGCATGCCAATCCCAAGTATGGACCTGCGCATCTAGCCATGCTGCAAATGCGTCATCCGCCCTAGAATGATCATCCCGCTAATAATGTGTAGCCTCCCATGCAGGCCCGCTCGGTATATACTGCGGACGGCCAAACTGGCGAAGTACCCGCTCCGTGGCATGATGCTCCACAATATCGAGGCACATCAGCGGGGCGGAAGTGCTCCAAATCAATCGGCCCACCGAGCAATAATCCACCAATCAAGTCATCGTTGCATGGTGTCCAGATGAACTATCAAATAAGAATAGTAAAACGTGAGTATGCGCAACGCAAACGAATCTATACCAAGTAAGCTTAGGTACACATTTACCTGTGCGCCCTCCAGCATATCTAACACATCCCTGCAAAGGGGGAGATTATGATGAGCATCGTAATCTCGTACATATACACGGCCGAGAACCCACCTCCTAGCTAGAGGGAGAAGCGGAGGTGGTACATCCAGAGGTAATGGTGGTAGAGGTGGATGCAACTGCAGGAACCGCTCCTAGGCCCAAAGCTAGCATACAAAGTCGACGTAAAGTTTAAGATAAATTTTGACTAGATAGAATTGGAAGTAATGAACAGAGTATTCGAATATGTTGTCACCTGTAGAAGCGGAAGAAAACCACATGTCATGATGGGTTCCCATGCTCGCCCGACACAGATGCATGTACTTGTAGGCGAGAACAACAACACCCCAGCTGTACTGGGGTAAATCATCTAGCCGCTCAAGATGATGAAAAAATCGCAAGCTGACTAGGTTCCCCGAAGTGTTTGGAACAAGACCCCCCCCCCCCCNCCTCCCCCCCCAAACAGAAGAAGCAGCAGCAACCTCGTATACTGGTGAATATGTAGATTATCTGTCTCGCCGGTGATGTCGGGGTGAAATATCTCCAAGTGTTGTCTAATAGCTGTCAAACTCATGTGACTGGCCCTGGAGTGTGCAGTCTCGTTCTGTGGCCTGAAACCAGCGAGCTGTTGCAGCAAGTCCAAATACTGCACACGGGTCATATATCTCATAGTCTGAGGCAGTGCAGCGGGCAGGCCATCAGCTGGCATCCCATATAAAACCTCCACGCCCTGCAGCGTGATGATGGCCTCACTAATGGGCAGGTGGAAAGTGTGTGTCTCCGGTCACCACCGCTCTATCAAGGCCGTGATCAAAGCCCAGTCGAGCTGCATCCACACGATCTCAAAAATCTTGTAGAAGCCCGTATCCGGCAGGCACTAGACTACACGGGGATGGAGATATCTGTCCCTCGTAAAATCCTCACACGTCGTCCACTCTCCTGGTGCGGAGAGTGTGGGCTAGTAGCTCTCCCTCCCATCTGTAGGCGGACCTATTATCGCCATGTAACACTAATAGCTCATCGGAGGCAGGTCCGGGATGCATAAGCATCCATCTCGTTTAGTGTGAATTAAATAATATTAATTGTATGTTTGATCTTTAACTAAAATAATTATTTTTTAGAGTTATACAATATTTAATTGGACAGAGTATATATCTATGGGTTCCATGCTCGATATTTGATGCCTACTAGCAACAAGCTATCTTGAATTCTTATGTGTGTGAATTTTAATATTTTCATAATTTTGTGTGTTTGTTTTGTAAATTAAATATATTTTTATCATATTTAATTGGCCAGAGTATATACCTATGGGTTCCAGGCGAGGTCCAATAGCACCAAGCTATCCTGAATTCTTATGTGTGTCAATTTCAATATTTTTATAATTTTGTGTGTTTGTTTTATTTAATTATTTAATTGGATAAAGTATATACCTATGGGTTCTAGGCTCGATATTTGAGGCCCAGTAGCACCAAATTATCCTGAATTCTTATGTATGTCAATTTCAATATTTTTATAATTTTGTGTGTTTGTTTTATAAATTAAATAATTAATTTTTATAAATTGTAATTGGACATAGTATTTACCTATGGGTTCGAGGTTCGATATTTGAGGCCCAGTAGCATCAAGCTATCCTTAATTCTTATGTGTGTCAATTTTAATATTTTCATAATTTTGTGTGTTTGTTTTATAAATTAAATAATTAGTTTTTGTAAATTGGAAAGAGTTTTTGTTTGATCTATCAGTATAAGGGATACTTAAACTATAGGGATTCTACGCTAAAAGGCTCTACATTTTACTACGCTAAAGGGCTCTACATATTACTACGCTAAAAGAGCACTAGTCTTTAAGCAAACAAATAATCTAAACTAGATAAAAACAACAAATACATTTTAATCACATAATATTCACGAAAATACATATAAAACAGTAAAAGAAATTTATTAACAAAAAAAAAAAGAATTTCTCAATTTTCACATATTTTTTTAGAACATTAATATCTTAGTCCAGATAAAAATAACATACTAGTTTAATCGCTAAAAAATAAAAAACAACTTGGAAACACATTCAAAACAACTAATATGCATTATTATACGAGTTTCAACATAAACTAAATCGGAATACTTCGATTTATGTTTTTCGGAAAGTCGATGAGTTGAAAATTTGAGTCTGAAACAATGAAACCACAACAATAGAAGGCTTTGCTAGAATATAGGACATATGATCTTGTCTTTTTGTGTAACGGGTGGGGTCCACTACAATTTTTTATAAGGCCATTCAAGGGGGAGGGGAGGGGGGGGGGCGTTCTATTTTTTAATAAAAAATGGGGGGAGATCTGATTTTTTATCGTGGAAAAGAAGAAGTGACCCTATTTATCTATGTATAAAGCGATATGTAACTGCACTATACATATATGGCGCATTTATATACCACTCTATGCTTAACTGTCCAATTAAGTCCATAGAGCGCGGTTTATATATGCGTTATACATATATAGCGCTCTTTTAAAGAGCACTATACTTTAAAGGCCAAAATACCGTTAAAGTATAGCGCACTTTAAAAGAGCTCTATATATAGATTGATCACTCTTTTTTTTACACCTATTTATGTCACACTTGTCCAAAAAGACCACAATTGAATTCCGAACTCGATAGTGCATCAGACTGTCCTCTTTAATAAGGGGTGAACTTGAAGAGGATACTGACCTTAGTATTGTTGTCAACAATCATAGGAAAATGCAACGAAGCAATACATGGGAAATTCAGATATGGAAGGATTAATTCATTCAACATAAAGTTATACTAATATAGTAGTAAACAAATAAAGCAAAATCAAGATCTTTTTGCATAAGAATCAAATGGAGATGCAAAGTAAGTCTCAAGGATTGGAAAAAAAAAAAAAAAGAAAAAGAAAAAAAAGGAAGGGAAGTAGCTGCAACCAAAGCAACTAGAGACCAAGGACTCCTAAAATATGTATCTAACAATTCAGCAATCCAAGTTTGTGACTTGCTATTATAGTGTTGTTCAATTTTTTCCTTAACATCCTTGTAAATATGTGGATACTCATCTCCGTAAGTGTTTAATGCTTTGAAAACTTGTACTACTTCCACATCACTTCCCAATGTGTTGAATATAATCTTCTTCCTTCATAGTTCTCCCTCATCATTAGGTGAAATAATATGCATTTTCAATAAATATATGTGTCACAATTCGAAATTCCCTTCTTCGAAATCGTGATGGCGCATAACATTTCACTTGCTAGGCAAGTCAATATTATAATATTCTTTGCCAATTTGAAACACTTCGAACAAATTTTACCAATTAAACAGAAATGAAGTCCAAAATTAAGTACGAAATAGCATAATTATCCCTAATCTAGCACAATCTGGATCTTGAGTCACAGGTACACGAGCTTTTAGAAGTTTTACATATAGACTCTAAAATAAATACAACTGTCTCGAATGAGAATAATAGTAAATAAGGAAGGAGGAAGGGGACTTCAAGGTCTGCGAACGCAGCAGATCTACCTCGAGTCTCCAGCTAAGCTAATCCGAGCTGATGCGCCTCACGGAAGTTGGGACCTGTACCAAAATCTGCACAAAAAATGCAGAGTGTTATATGTGTACAACCGACCTAATGTACTTCGTAAGTGTCGAGCCTAACCTCGACGAGGTAGTGACGATGCTATGACAGGACACCCACATAATTAAACATGTACAAATGAAAATATACGTACAACATAACAACAAATAAGGATTTAACATGTACCATTGATGGGGGACATGCGAAAGGGGTACAAGATACATTAATTACAACATGGAATGACAACATGAAACAGTAAATAAACATTTCAGCTAATAAACGGATAAACATAATGAATAAAACTGCATGGCACAACCCTTCGCACTTTTACTCTCAACCTCACATGAAACAGTAATAACGACACGACATCACCCTTCGTGCTTTTACTCTCAATCCCTCCATAAAATGATAAATACGGCATGACATCACCCTTCGTGCTTTTACTCTTAATTTCATCATGAACAATAAATATGGCACCACATCACCCTTAATGTTTTAACTCTCTTCCTCACTATGTATTAATCAATAATTGCAACAACAATACGCACGACATCGCCCTTCTTCCTTTAACACTCTCCCTTACCACATAAAAATGAACATATAACAATTGGGAGATAAAATAAGCAAGAATAAACATTACGTCAACAACGATTCCTCTACACCAACCTCAACTTCAAAAACAATACTGAAGTATCACAAATAGCCCATAAAGCGGAAAGAACTATCAATAGTAATCAACTTGTATAAGCATGGATATCATAATAAAATAAGAAAGCAAATTACAAGAAACAAATTACACATGCCTGCTTTAACCAAAAAAAAAAATGCATAAGTTCTCATCTCCTCACTGTCGCACCCCTCTTTTTCCTCGCGGAGTCCGGGGTTTATGACATTTGGTTGAGACAACTCATTCCTTTTGGGAAAGGGGTTTTTGAGTTTTGAAGAGTCACCACCTAACGATTTTAGGGTGCGTTAGGGCACCAAAGGGGTTCATTTATAACTAAGTTGATAACCAGAGACAGGGTAAGGGCTTGAAATTATCCAAAGGGGAAGGTGTTAGGCACCCCTCAGGATCCACAAGTGTGGTTCCCGGCCAAATAGCTTTTTGTGAATTTGTACAATTTAGCAAATAAAACAAATAAGGCTCAAGTAATATGGGATTTAAGTACAGATATTTGAGAAAACCATTAAATGAAGAACTAACTTTTGAAAAGAATTACGATCTAAGCATATTAGAAAAAAGTAAAGGGATGTCCTAGGTTTGTTTATAATATGGATCACATCAATGCAATACCCGGTATGACACTTCTCAAAGAGGGGCTACACATGGTATTAGCGCACCAGTCATCATGTCCATATCTACCCTCTCCCACCTCGTGAAGGTAACTAAAGCGCGTGTTGGTCACGACCTCTATTGCATGTTGTTACCCGTTCTTTGCCTATCAGTCCCGGAGGAACTAGGACTTCTATCCTAAAAGGGGGTTCTAGGCAGACCCTCAGGTTTTAAAGGTAAAATTGCTAGGGCGACATGTAATAAACAAGTAGGACTGCAGATAAGGGATTGCACATAAACAAGAAACAAAGGCTCAAAGACCTCCACAAATAGTGCACATAAGCAGCATGTCTCATACATAACTAAGGTCCAGATTCAGATCCTAAACATGATGTCTAAGTGATAATAACAGATTCAGATTTATTACATAATTCAGAGAGGGAGTCCTAATCAAACTTGCCTACTGATTTTAACATACTGGCAGTTAAAGACAAGCATAAAAACAGTTCTGGTTTTCATTCAAAGTTGATTACCTAAGGCTTGCCTAGGCGTGTAGCATTACTCATAGTTGATAACAAGTTCAGGTCGTTATACCTAATGGCATGCAATTCTAGGTGTTACAGATGTTCAAAGATTAAGTTACTAGTTTATTAGAACAAGATGATTATTTCAAGTATCTATATTTCAAGTTACCCTATAACAGGCTGTCTAATGCCTCATGCAGTCACTAAGACAGGATCTCTAAATACATATAGAATCACAGTATTGTGCACAAGTTTCAGGAATAGCATGGGTTATATTTTAAATATTGTTTTCCTAGAAACATGATCTCTAAGTGCATAGGCATGACAAGGCACGATGACAGGTTTTTGTTAACACATTTATCCTAAGGCATGACTTCTAGATTTTCCAGAAGACATTGACATGAGCAGTATTACATAATAGCCATTTTTGTTGTTGTTATTTATCCTACAAACATGATTTCTAAGTGTACATGGCAGCGTATGGCAAAGTACTAATTATTAGCATGTTTTAACATATAAATTTATAAGCGATATAAGAATGCATATGCTGAAAAATAATAGACATGGCTTCTGATGCATGCGCGAATCCTAAACATGGTTTCTATTGCGCAATCAAGAATATAAACCTAAGGAAATGTTTTATACCCTTTAATAACTATAGCATGCGTGGTAACCCTCCCTTTTCACTATCCATTCCCAAAGAGTTTTTACAGATAATTATTACAGGCCTTTGAATATGAATTACATAACTGAAACTAAGAAAAGAAGAAGTTAATTATAGGGAGCCTTCATAATAGGCCCAAGTCTCCAGGTTTTCAATGCCATGTATTGTTTCACAATCTTTTCACGATCGGGGTGTGTCAGAGTTCCCTAAGGATCTTAGGGGATCCCGGGCAGTGCTCACACCCAGATTTCATAGCCAAGATAGAGTAGGTGCAGTGTGGAAGAGCCAGCCTTAGTGTGTCAAAGTTCAAAGGGAGCTCTGGGGTCCCAAAGCAGTGCTCACACTAAGGGGGCAGAACTTAAGGGGTCTAAGAGTTGAGTGAGACTGCTTGACATAGTTTTGAAAGAGTTAAGTTGGAGAAAAACAGTTTGAAAAATGATCCATTAGTTCTTGAAGAAAAAAAAACAAGAGTTTCAATTCTTATTGAAAACAGTTTTGAGAGAGGAAGAATAAGACAATCTCAGAATTAGAATAACACACATTGTTCAGGGAAACAAACACAAACAGGGGCAGAGGACAATGGGAACAAGTAGTTCAACATGTAAGAGCATATTTACACATAGGTAGACATTAGAGAAAGGCATTTCAAGACTGAATAGTCACAACACATTTCATCACAAGGGGGTTCAGGCCGGGAGCTTGAATGTTAAACAGGTTCACATATCAAATTCAGGGAAAGGGCTCAGGATTACTCTGTAACTAAAGGGGGGTCATGCATACATGCTGATAATATACTGGGGTTAGGGGAAAAATGATAGCAAACTAATAGGGGAAGCAGTAACATGCTGAAATAAAGGGAAGGGGGATCATATACACAGAGTAGATATGCTAGTTATAGGGTAAGCAATAGAACAACAAATGGAAGCCTAAAGAAATAAGGGAAAGTGCAATGCCAACATAAACATGTTGTTTTGGATGCTAGAAATCAAATGGACGACATACCACTAAAGAATGAGAGAATAGAATAGTAGTGTGTAGGAGAATAGAGCAATATCACAGTAGTATGCAGAGCAGCAGAGCAGTAATGATTTACTCAGTTCTTGGCTTTCAGCCGACTGAGTAACCAGTGATCAATAAGAGAACCAAGGGAGAATGTATAGAAAGTAAGAGAGAATTCAGAGCAATGAGTGTCTCTGTCTGTCTCGTTTGTGCCAAAGAAAGAGTATTTATAACCCTTGAAAATGAGTAGAGAATAACATAATTATAGAAACAATACCAATCAAAATCAATCAGAGGTCCGGACTCCCTTCAATTAGGGAGCCATGATTCAAACGGGTATAAATTGTATCAAATAAGGAAATAATCATTTAGAAGGCTGGTTCCACCATAAATAAAGAATGTGACATGTAATAAAGGTTAAGTACACAATATTTCAAGTAAGGAAAATATATACTGAGCGTGTTTATATGGTAAAAAATATAAATTAGTTCTGGAAATTAGCCCTAGAATCACGGATGAGACTACAATCACAAGGAATCGGTCTTAATTAGGGAAAACATTTCACAAGAAATTCAAATCAATACGGGATTATAAAGGACATGCAAAAAATTATAGATTCAAGGGGAATATCGCACATGAGCGTGGTAGCATGCTATAGGCAAGGATAAACAGGAAACCAACCTTAACTAAAGAAATATCTCAAGAATCAATATAGAATATCATACAAGATCAATGAAGAATCAATCATAGGGATTCGAAGACCCGCAAATAGAGAACAATACTAATTTAGGAGAAATTAGCACAAGCTTATGAGAACAAGCAGAATGAACTCGAAAGTCAGAAAACCTAATAAGAAAACATAGGGTAAAACCACATAAGTCAAGAATTCACATAAATCATGGCCTAATTTAATGGAGTAGATGTTAATACAAGTAGGAGAAGTGAGGTTTCAGCAACAGTGATGAACAAAACAGAGTAGAATCACATAATAGGCAGGAAAATATAGGGCAAAATCACAGAATTGTAGAACGTTCATAAGGAATATACAGATTAATTGAACACAGTACCAAAGACGAACTCAGAACCTTAAGAAAAAAATTAGTGTTTTCGACATAGTAACTCGGATAGAGGAGAAGCTTAAAATAAACCATTAAAACATAGTAGGAACCTTAGGATAATAATAAAAGTCATAGAAAAAATCGTTTTAAAAAAGAATCATGAAACCCTAGTTTGAAAACGAAGAGCTATTTTAAGAAAAATTGGAGAATCTTTGGGGAAAACAACAATGAACTCATAACATACATAGATCTAAAACATATATAAAGAAAATAGGAAAATCTTAGGCCTTAGGGTTTCAAAGAACCCAGAGAAAACAAGAAACCTTAAAAATGTCACCGGCTTTAGCCGGAAAAGTCATAGATCTTACTCAAACGGCCGGAGGTGGCCGAAAAATGGCATGAGGGACCATGACAGGAGTTTAACCACTCCAGGTTCACATGAGAACATTAGGGTAGCATCAATCCGACATGGGGTGAAGCAGGGGCCAGGAGATGATGAGAGGCCATGGTTTCCGGCGAGGGATGTGGCCGGAGAAGGTGGACAGTGCCCATCGGAGAGGAGGAGACGAGAAGGTTCTGGAGAGAACCGGAGATAGAGAGTAGAGAGATGAATGAGAGGGGAATGAATGAGATGGGGGGGGGGGGGTAGGGGTTGGGGGCTTAATTAGGAAAGAATGGATCTGGTCCGTTGATTAAAATTAATCAACGATCCAGATCAAAAGTGGGATTGGGTCGGGTAGGCTTAGCGAGTGGGCCTGGTATTTTGGGGTAATTTGGAATGGGTATTGGGCTGGTCTCAGTTGGGTTGGGGTCAGGTTAATTAGGCTAGGATTTAAATTGGAGGGGCTAATTATTAAATACCCAATTAAATAGATAGATAATTAATAAAAATAGCCAATAATTAGATAAAATTAAATTAAGGTTAAATAATTGAAATTAAGGTAATTGACTAGTATTAAAAATAAACAATGACGAATTATTGAATTAAAATAGTATAAAATGTACAATAAGGCTAGCATTGCAAAAGTTATTGTAATTATAGCCAAATAATGCCAGATTGGCTAATTTGTGAAATAGTTGAATCCTAATAGGATTAAAGAATGATATTTTGAGTTAGGAAATATTTTGAAATTATTTGTAATGTAATTTATGAATAATTATTGGATGTTAAGTACTGAATAAAATTAAAAAATATAAATCGATAAAAATATGGAAAATTATGGAAAATACCAGTTATTATAAAAAGTGATTTTGAAAGTGTCTATGCAAAATTTAAAATAATTTGAGAAAAAATTGCGTATCAACAGCTGCCCCTCTTTACCCAAGAAGGATGAAATAGTTGTCGGGTAAAGATATGATGGCCAATTTTGACCGAGCGAAACGGTTTGAAGAGATTTAGGCCGCACCCCGGTTCCTGAGTTGCCTACATATCCCTGGTTTTACAGGAATCAGGCCGTATGTAGTTCAGGAGTCATCGACGAAGTATACTGATGCAGTCTTGCAAGAACGGACGCAACGTATGGGGTTGGATGAACAAACGGCTTACAGGGTTGGTTGGGAGAACTGGAGAGGGACCGCTCCTGCTGAGATGGCCATTGCTCGCCGGATTACCTGCAAATAGATGATACAAGCATGTATTGTGCATAATTTAAACACGATGCAAGTTCCCCGTCGGACGATGAATGCTGTCTTCGGACGGTTAAGGATGACGTCCTCAGACCATGATGTCCTGGGCCATGGGTAGCTTGATGCAGGATTCACAGGCCATGAAATGATGTTCTCGGGCCATGAAGATGGTTCCTCCGAACCATGACGCCTTTGAATAAGGATATGCAGAATTGAGAGAGATCCTCCGGCGATGACATGATGTTCTCAGGCCATGGAGATGGTGCCTCCGAATGAGGGTGCCTTTGGATAAGTTGGCGATATTTCATACCATGAAGATGCAATAGTATGATGCTGACAAGACAGACCTTAGACTTGCGCATCGAAGGGCAGATCTTTGCCCGAGGAAAAAGTGAAATAAATAGTGCTTGAGACATCGGTTAGTCTCGATGAAAAAGTAAATTGGAGGCAGAGCTTAGCCTCAAAAAGAAGAAAAGTAGCCTCATGAAAAGGGTGATAGAGCTTAACCTCGAAAGGAAGAAAGGTAGCCTTATGTAGATGCAGATGCAGATGAAGATAAAGCTTAGTCTCAGAAGGTAGAAAGGTAGCCTTATGCAAGTGGAAGGCTGAATGGTAGCCTTATGAAATGCAGGTGGAGGTAGAGCTTAACCTCGGAAGGCAGAAAAGTAGCCTTATGTAGATGCAGATGGAGACAGAGCTTAGTCTCGGAAGGCAGAAAGGTAGCCTTATGCAAGTGGAAGGCAGAGTGGTAGCCTTATGCAATGTAGGTGGAGGTAGAGCTTACCTCGGAAGGCAGAAAGGTAGCCTTATGCAATGTTGATGGAGAGAGTGCTTAGTCTCGGAAGGCAGAAAGGTAGCCTTATGCAAATGTAGATGGAGACAGTGCTTAGTCTCGGAAGGTAGAAAGGTAGCCTTATGCAAAGATGCGAATGCAAATGGAGACATAGTTTAGTCTCGGAAGGCAGAAAGGTAGCCTTATGCGAGAAATAACAGTAGGAATTCTTATCTGGTAATAAATTGCGGTATTGTGACCATTGAGAGCATTGTGATCATGAAGCATCGTTTGTGTTGATGGTAAATGTCGGCAAGTGCAACGGTTTTGAGAATCACATTTTGAACAATGTTTGTCCCCTGGGCGGACAGTATGTTTAGGGATTTCGCAACCTTAGTGCCAGCATCCAAAGAAAAATCGTGAGTTTTGTAAGGGGAGGGTTAGTTCGTATCCCCACCGGCTTTGATTGCCTCGTTCGGCTTGATCTGATTATACTGTCTGTATCATTGGGGTAGTGTTTGCTAAACAAAGTTGTTTCAAGAACAAACATGCATGATTTTTGTAAAGATGTAGTATAAATATAATTTTAAAAATCTTTTAAATGAACCGACGATCGTGACATGGTTTAAGACAATTGCAACCTCTCCTGCCACGAAATTTTGAGGGCCCCCTCAAAATTCTGCCCCAGTTTGATTGGTTGACCTTTTTGACTGTTGCTTGCTGCGGAACTTGCTTCAGAATTTTGAGGGTTCTCCTCAAAATTCTGCCCCAATTTCCAATTGTGGGGGAAAATGAAAATTTTATTGAATTATGACCGAACCCATAGGGCTGCCTACGTATCCTCTCTTAAACGGGAATCAGGTCAGGCGTAGTTCAATTTACATCATATAAGGTAAGTGTTACGATTACACATAGTAGCACTTGACTGCATCTGAATTGATTGGTTTTTGCCATACTTCTCCGTCCATTTCTGCAAGTATAAGAGCTCCTCCTGTCAGCACTCGGTGAACCATGTATGGGCCTTACCAGTTGGGAGAGAATTTCCCTTTGGCTTCGTCTTGATGTGGAAATATTTTATTTAACATCAGCTTCCCTGGTGTGAATGACCTCGGCTTGACTTTCTTGTTGAAGGCTCCGAACATTCTATTCCGGTAGAGTTGACCATGGCAGACTGCATTCATTCTCTTTCCGTCTATGAGGGCCAACTGCTCATAACAGTTCTTTACCCACTCTGCGTCGCTGAGCTCAGCTTCTTGCATGATCCTAGGGAAGGAATTTCTACCTCAGTGGGAATAACAGCCTCTGTACCGTAAACCAGCATATAGGGAGTCGCCCCGGTTGATGTATGGACTGTGGTGCGATATCCTAGTAAGGCAAACGATAACTTCTCTTGCCACTGCTTGTGCTTCTCTATCATTTTCCTTAAAATCTTCTTGATGTTTTTGTTAGCGGCTTCTACAGCTCCATTCATCTGAAGTCGGTAGGCTGTGGAATTCTTGTGTTTGATTCTGAAAGTCTCGCACATAGCCTTCATCAGGTCGCTATTGAGATTGGAACCATTTTCAGATATTCCACTACCCGGAGAACTTTAGCGTTGATTTTCTTGGTGACTTCTTCCTTGATTTTCAAGCTCATATCAGGCTTGAATTTTCTGAGCTTTTGCTTGACTGGTGGACACATTGGATTGGTTGGAAGTTTGTGAGCCACAATAGTTGTACTCAGACCAGTCATGTCATCGTACGACCAGGCGAATATGTCCTCATACTCCTTTAGAAATTCTGTGTATTCTTTCTTCTCTGATGGCGACAGGTGAATGCTGATTCGTGTTTCTTTGACGTTTTCTGAGTCTCCCAGGTTGATAACTTAGGTCTCGTCCAGGTTGGACTTAGGTCTTTTCTCAAAATTCTCACTTCTTTGATAATCTCATCGGGTACATCATCTTCTTCCGAATCAATATCCGTTTGTCGCTTTGTCTCTTTGCATGTCACAATCATCGGTTCATCAAGACAGTTAATAGTAATGCTGTATAGGTAAAATAATGAGAGAAATGATAGCAATAAATATTGATTCACAAGAAAAAATTAAAATGCTTTTGAAAAATCGAATAATCGTTTTGAACATTGAAGATCTTATTGCAGGAATTAAAATGCGAAAAGGAAATCATTTAGCAAAGAAAAACAATGAATATTGCTTTTTTAGCCTTGCTACCCCGAGGTTCGTCGGGCTTTGGTTGTTCTGACGGTCCAATTCTTAAGATACGCCCGTCTGTTTACGGCCTGTATGGAAGGGCCTTCCTCCCCCTCTTCCTCGAGAATAACAGAACAGTCCGTGTTATCGTCTTCCAGAAACAAGTTCCTCAGTGTTGCAAGTACTTCTTCTTCCTCTGACCCATAGATGATGATGGCCTGCTGAAAGGTCTGCTCTAGATATGGTATCGGTTGCTCCCGTGGGTAGTAAGGACCACACCATGGCGACGACCAGCTATTGAACTCCTCCCAGGTGTATTCATATCCTAGACCGAAAGTGGTGCCATGTTTCTTGAGCTTTATGGGTTTGGAGATCCCTTAGAGGTTCTTACCGAGCCCTTTACCCGGCTCGTACCCTCACCAATTCATCATGCTTGCGATCTTGCTATCCCACCATTTGTCTTTGTATATTTCATTAACCCATTCAATGCGGTGATAGGTTTCTCCGCCCAGCTTCCTTCTTCCTTCAATCATCAGGATAGTCTGGGGGCTGTATATAGGGTTGCTACCATCACCGTGAATAATTACTTCCTGGTGATTCCATTCGAGCTTCACTGCCTGATGCAGCGTTGATGCCACGGCCCCGACAGCATGTATCCATGGCCGTCCCAACAGCAAATTTTAAGATGATGGCACATCTATTACCTGGAAATCGACATTGAACCAAGTTGGTCCCATTTGCAAGCATAGGCTAATCTCACCAATGGTGGACCTCTGAGAACCATCGAAAGCTTTTACATTGATTGCTCCATCTTTTATCTCATGCAGCCCTTTGCCCAGTTTCTTGAGTGTTATTAACAGACATATGTTGAGGCTAGATCCTCCAACGATCAGGATTCTGGTGATGAAATAATCTTCGTATTGCACGGTGATGTGCAGCGCTTTCTTGTGTCCCATTCCTTCAGGTGGCAGCTCGTCCTCATGACAGGTGATCTTATGGCTTTCCAGCTCTTGGCCTACCATATTGGCCATTTCCCTGCTAGTGATGTTGTTCGGCACATAGGCTTCGTTCAACACTTTCAATAAAGCATTCCTGTGCGTCTCAGAGTTCTGCAGCAAAGAGAGAATGGATATTTGTGCTAGCGTCTTGTTCAACTGGTCCATGCCCGAATACTCCTTGGCTTGTACTTTCCTCCAAAGGTCGTCCGGACCTGTCTCAATAAGGTGAGGCCGATTGGAAACTTGCTTGCTTGATTCGGCCAGATGCTCAGGGGTGTAGAGTCTACCAGTTCTTGTCATACCATGTGCCGCAGTAGCTTCTTGAGTCTTGACTTTTCCCTTTTTTTCTCGCCTCGGCTGTATAGTCCCAAGGTACAACATTTGTATAGAAGGGTGGTGTGGTTGACATCGCCACTCGGATTGGCACGGCTATCCTCACTTCAAATAGAACATGTGCCTTGGGTGGTAAGACTCCAACCTTAAATGGTGCGGGTGCATTTGCCGGAGACACGAAATCGAACTCAATTGGTACCATTGTCTTTGCGGGTGGCGCTGCTTCAAACTCAAGAGATATAGACATTTTTACCTCAGTATCCTCAGAAGGTTGAATCTGTACTATGATCGGATTGAGAGTAATTGCCGGTTTCTTTGGGTTATCGCCTTCTACGATCAACCCGATCGATCCCTCGGAATCAAAATCATCTTCTATTTCAATCATGTGAATACCTCCACCTTTATGGTCTGGTAGAGGATTGTTGCAGACGTTTAGAGCGGATTCCTTTGCTATGATGACCTTGTTATCAATCAAGGACTGTATCTTGTCTTTTAAAGAGCGGCATTCATCGATGGTGTGCCCTTTCATGCCGGAGTGGTATGCACAGGACTTTTTTGGGTTAACCCACTGAGAAGGATTCTCATGGGTTGCAGCAGGGATGTGGTTGACATAACCGGCTGCTTTGATCTTCTCATACAACTGGTCTAATGGGTTCAACGATGGCGGTATACTGTTTTGGAGGTCTGCAACAATAATTAGTACAAGGTCCAGGGATGTTTTGGCGCGTAGGGGGTGATTGATAATGGGATGCTGAGAATTGTAAATGTGGTAGACAAGAGCGGGTTGGGAGTATCTGGGTGTAGGAGGTTGATATGTGGGTGGTGGAGATTGATAAGTGGGTGGTGGAGCTTGGTATGAGGTCGAGGGTGCTTGGTAATTTGGGGTCGGCTGGTATGTGAGTGGAGGTGTTGGGTAAGCCTGGTATTTGAGTGGGGATTTGGATCTTTGTGCAACCATCACGGCTCCCATGTCCCTTTTCTTGGACACACCACCAGACTGTAAAGCCTTATTTGTAGCTTGCAAGGCTTCAAAATTCGTGACCATGCCGCTTTTAATACCTTCTTCGATCCTTTCTCCTAGCTTGATAATATCCGATAATTTGTGGTTCTCCATCATCATCAACCGTTCATAGTACTGCGGGTCTTGAGCCCGGACAAAGAACTTGTTCATCTATTCCTCCTCTAAGGTGGGTCTGACCTTAGCAGCTTCGGACCTCCAGCGAGTAGCATACTCGCGAAATGTCTCCGTGGGCTTCTTCTTCAAATTCTGAATATAGAACACGTTTGATGCGTTCTCTGTATTAAATCTGAATCTGTCCATAAAGTCAGATGCCATGCTCACCCAGTTTGACCACTTCTTGGGATCTTGGATGATGTACCAAGACAATGCGTCTCCTTTCAAACTCCTCATGAATAGCTTCATGCAGATCCTTTCATCCTTCCCTACTCCAACCAGCTTGTTACAATAGGTCCTCAGATGGACTTCTGCGCTGGAAGCGAGACCCGAAGGGTGAGCTTTCTTGGATCACCTGTACCATCAAACATTTTGAATTTCGGAGGTTTGTACCCCTCAAGTAGTTGGACATCAGGCTGTATGCAGAGGTCCTCGTAGTTTAGCCCTTCGACTCCCCTTTTTCCCTCAACGCCTTGAAACCGGTTGGTTAGCTTCTTAAGTTCCTTTGCCAAGCTCTTGATAAGCAAACCCTTTTCATCAGACTCAGGTGTGTGTGGGATAGGTGGAGTGGAGTGTGGCATGATTTCCACGTAGATAGGATTGTTATGGTGGCCTGATGCATGGGTGTGGAAATGGTCATTTGTGGAGTTCTGAGGTTCTGGGATAAGTAGCGGAGTGTTATTTAGGGTATGGAAGGTATTGCATTGTGTTGGGAGAGCTTGGTTCTTTGGTGGGGTGTTGCGATGTTGAAGTGCATGATGATTCTGCTGTTTTGGGATGTTTTGAGGAGGTGTAGGATTTTGAAGGTTGGGGAGGGTGACGTCTGGGATGTTGAGGGAGAATGACAGGTTTGCCAGATTTCGAAACCGATCAAGCTCTTCTTGGAATTTCAGTAACTTCTGTTCAATCTGTGACATATTCTCGTTTGGAACCCGAATACCTGGGCCATCAATGGCCTCTACCCGTTCGGCGGTGTTCTCATTCCTGATGTTGCTTGATTCTTCCATCTTATTCTTGCCTTTTTTCTTGCCTTTAGGAGGACTAGGAGGAGGAGAGGGTGGAGGGCCCCTGGATCTTGTGAGATAGGATGATGAAGCCAGAGTGTACGAACTAATCTTTGGAGAGGGGAATAATAAAGAAAAAGAAATAAAACAAAAACAAAAGGTACCCAAGTCAGTGTGGATTATGAAAAAATGTTGCGGTATTTAAACACATAGTGCGGGAATGTAAAGCGAGTCCTAATTTGGGAACCTCTTTATGCCTGAGGTAGGCCTAGCGACAAATTGATTTGGAGAACTTAAAATGCTAAATGCCTCATTTAATTGATAAAAAATAGACGAGTCCCAGAATGACACTAAATAAGCAAGAAGAAATAAAATCACTAATGGCCGTTGGCCTTATTACGTCAATAAAGAGAAGAAGGAAATTCCTATCTACTTGGTCCCAGAAGGACCTTCCCTAGACTTGGCATCCTTGATTCCTTCGAACAGCTTCCTCAACTCGCGAAGTCCCAGCAACAAGTATGCTCTGGCTAGATGTCCAACTTCGGTCCCTTCAGCCTTTTGACAGTCTTCAACCCTTTTGAGAAATTTTTCCTCCAGTTCTACTATGCCTCGCTCCAAATACCCTAACCTTTTGTTGGTACTGATAGCCATGTCTTTCCATTCCTCGATCAGCTTCTTGCTAGACTCATGTATTTCTCGGTACTCACTATCGCATTCACGGATCCTTTTGCGCAGCTGTTTGTATTTGACTTGAACCTCGGCTTTTTCATCTATAACCCTGTGGCCTTGAACGAACCCCGGCTTGCTCAGACCACCGCAATTGTCTTCCAACCAACCATAATAGAAAGGAGTGCAACTAGCGTGATATCTGTGTAGCTCAATGGTGTTTTTCTACATTACGATCTTGCAGTGCCACATGTGCTGAGCTTGGCACTTATGAGGAATATCATCAACTTGGAATTCGGATCGAAGATGGTTCATTTTGTTGACCCTGGGTATGACTTGCTTCCTACTCGCTTGTCTCATAACCTGGAGAGGGGCGTAAGGGTATGTTCCTCTTAGACCAATCAGTATCAGGAATAGCGCATCTCTGGACCGGGCAATGAACTCTTCTGTCGGAAACCACTCGAACATTCATTGCACTTGTTCTTCAGTCAGCTTATCAAAGAGCTCAACCCATCCTTTGGCATTATCGGGTTAAGCGAACATGTCGGGAATGTAATTCATTCGCTTTGGATGGTGGAAAGCAATGTGGTCATCCCAGACCCTTCGATGAATTTCTTGTCGATATTCTCCCTTTTGGAGATGTTCCATGAGCCGGAGTTGAAGTAGTAGATTGTAGCCTTTGAAGTGTCTCCCTCTTCGTTGACACTTCTCCAAGGCTCGGTATATGTCTACAATGATCATGGGTACAATGTTGAAAGTCTGCCCCCCAATCCCCTCCATTAGGGTCTTCGTTACCATAGCCAGCCTGGTATGGATTCTTTTTTTCTTCATGGGAAACACGATTAGACCCAGGAAGCAAAACATTAAGACAAATACTCTGCGATGGATGTGTCCCAAGGATGTGATGGAAAACTCGTCATGGTAGGTACGGTATGATTTGATGTTCCCGTACCTTTCGTACAAATAGTCAAAATGTATGTACGATTCTTTTAAGCATACCAATCCTGCATTCTTCTTTAAACCCATCAATTTAAGGAAGCCCTTGCCTGTGCGGTTCTCGGGCATTAGCAAACTCGGGGTTTGCGACACAAGACCGACCAGTCCTCCTATCTCTTCTAGCAAAGGTGTCATTTCAATGTCCCCAAAATGGAACACGGCCCTTTCACAATCCCAGAACAGGGTAGAAGCCTCTATTATCATGTTGTTAGGCTGGATCTCCAGGAGAGATGGTAGATTGCCCAAATATGTTCTGACGAGAGTTTTGTCACTAGAATGTAAATCTTCCCACCAATTCAGCAATCTTGGATGGATATTGGAGACTATGCCAAATTTGGGGACTTCGTGCCTCATTTTTCTACAAGGAAAACAAGGTTAGGCTCTTACCCCCACCAGACTCGACTATTTAACATCAACAATCAGCATAAAGCATTTAGTTCTCCAAATAAATACACAGAACATGATGATGTCCATTTGGGTTTAGGGAAACCTAGTGGACTTTTGGATAAGGAAATCTTAAAAGCTATTGTGCAGACAAAACTTTACCCCGGCTAGGTTTGGACCATGATGCATGCAACAACATTACAGAGTAAGGTTTCTATGGGGTTTTAGACTGGTACCCTTGAGCGGACAACTCAAGGGGGAAAGGCACGGAACCGTCGACTACACCGCTGATCGACTAGTTTTACCGCAAATAAGCCATTCCGATATTAGGGGTTAATAATATAGGAAGGACGCAACTTTTTAACCAAAGAATTAGATCCTTTGACCAAAGCTATTGTTAGGATGAACACGTGTTTCTGATAACCAAGGCAAGACTGATTATTGTAAGTAATTAAAATAAAGAAAAATCAATGAGATGCACGAAAAGTAAAGTGTATTGCAATAGTAGTTCGGATGTCCTTTACATGTTATATTTTACTCCCTTATATAGGGAATTTCCTAATATAATGTCTGCCCTTTTCAGTGATTGAGCATTAATGACTAATTTATGACATTAATGTAACGTTACAATGAGTAACAGTAATTGTTCCATTTAATGCTTATTCCACGTGGCATTTCCGGGTTGGTTCAGCAATTGTTCATCGCCTTTTAGGGATTTTTGCGGCTGCATTAGTCACGAAGTGACATCTTCAATTATGGCTTTCACATCATTGTTTTTTCCCATTTTTGACGATTGTCTTCGAGTATAAATACCCCCTTTTCTTTTCTTTCACGAAAAACTTCTAACTTTCAAGCTTTATTTGTAAAGAACTTCTTCCTTGTCTTTGTAGATATGTCTTCTTCAAACCAATCTAAGAGAGTCATAAACGTAGATGATTTGACTCCCTCTTCTGCTCCAACACAGAGTAGGAGAGGCGGCAAGTTGAGGAGTTTAGTTTCTACTCCTTCAAGGGGTTCTTCCTCTTCTCAAATTGCTTCCCCTCCTTCTTCTAGGTCTTTAACTTCTCCGAGGGTCGATGAAATAGTACCTGTGGAGTTCACCTTTTCTAGGCATAGTCAGGACCTTAGAGATCAGGTTTCTTCATTGTCGTCTCTTGATAGTGTGGAAAAGTACCCTACCCAACTCACTGAAGGTTTAATTCCTCTTATACGTAGGACTGTTATTGGAGTTCCGCTTTTCCTGTAATCATTCCAAACAGCAATCAAAGAATAATGTCATACAAGATGGGACATTCTTTTGTTTATACCTATCCCTTTATATTAGGATTCAAGCCTCCCATCGACCCAATAATCATCGAGTTTTGTCAATTTTTCAAAATTTACTTGGGAAAAGTCGGTCCTTTTGTATGGCGAGTAGTTGTATGCCTTAGATACTTGGCTACCTTAGCTTCGATCCCCTTTACCTTTCATCATATTATTCACCTCTATTCCCCAATATTGTTCCGTCAGGGAATTTTTAGCCTAGCTGCTAGGAGTAAAAGGATGTCAGTGACTTCTGAAGATGATAAGGATCGAGGTTGGTTTCTTCGGTATGTTGTTGTTCCTACTGCTGGTTTAGTAGGTGAAGAGAATCTTCCCTTCCCTGAGAAGTGGAATCTTGCACGTGAGTACATTTTTGCTCACATTCCTTGTTTTTTGCTTTAGATATCTTATCAATACTGTAGTTGTTTCTTCTTTTTGCAGCAATCATGGAAACCGTCGAGAATGTCTCCGATTTTAGAGATTGGGTAGAAAAGCTTTTGTTAATCGCTCCATTGGAAGAACGTTCATGGAAGTACCTCTCTGAGAGGTTTGGTTGGAGAGTTAAGAGTCATGGTAAGTGAAGTTTTTGTTTGTACTTGTTTATTCCTTTGAGCATTAATTAACCCTTTCGTTTTGACAGGGTTTCCTGCTCGTGGAGTTTCTACATCCGCGTCTGTTCCCAAGTTATCCCTGGCTCAGGCCCAGGAGAACATTTCAGGCTCTTCTTCTTCAAAGAGAAAAGAAGGTGGGTCAAGGACCTTGGGAGAAGAGGAGGAAGAGGAGGGAAATTTGGTCCATAGTTCACACAGAAGGAAGGTGGTCTCAGACGACAAGTCTACACCTATCATTGTGCCTTAAGTGCCTGAAATTGGACTTTCTGCCTCCGAGGATGCTACTCCCTCTCCCGTGCGTGAAATTATTGACCATTTGTTTCGTGAAGGCTTTGGTCCTGTTGCTGATGAAGATACCTTGGCTGTTTTATCTCCTTCTCTTAGAGAACTCCCTTCTACTGTTCCAGTTATTTCTCCTGCTCACGTGGCTATTCCTGCTCCTGTCATTGCTCCCTCTCCAGTGGCTTTTTCAGCCCCTCAGACTTCCTCGCTAGTGGCTCCTGCATCTCTACCTACTTCCGTGCCTTCTGTTACAGAAGTAGGGTCTTCCAGTAGGGAGATGAGGCAGGTGATGATAGAAGTTCCAACAGAGGGTAGTCTCTTTAAAATGTCTGGCCAGCCTGATGTGTGGTTTAAACCGTTGATAGGCCCCACAGAGAGAGCTAAGTTGGACAGCCACAGTTCCCTTACATGGGCTAATGAAATCGTGCATACTTCTTTAAAGGTAAAATGCATTTTCTTGTGTTCATTCTTGTACATGTATTTACCATATCTAATTGATTTCCTTTTGTAGATCAATCTTATTGGCACGGAGCTTATGAAAAGGATTTCTCATACGGAGCAGGAAGTAAAGGAGTGGCATGCTGAAGCAGGTAACTGGAAGGAGCAGTATGAAAGCTTAAGGCTCGACATGGAGGCTGTAGAAGAAGAAAAATGTACCTTGGAGCAGCAGGTGAGGGTCATGATGGCAGAGTTGGCCAGGGAGAAGGCATCCTTTGATCAGACAGACAAGGATAAGAGCGTCCTAGAGTCCTCATTTGCGGAGTAGCTGTCTCATGCCTCTGAAGAGGTCAGGAGTTTGAAGGCCTTACTAGATCAAAAGGAAGAGTATTCGGGCGAATTTGTGAAATCTCTAACTCAGACCCAGGAGGATCTCCGCAACTCTTTGGAGAAAGTTCAATTCCTTGAAAGGTCTTTCACTCCTTTAAGGGCCTCTAATGATGCTGTTGTGACTGAGAGGGATGAACTAAGAGCTGAAGTTATGCTATGGGAGTAATATTACGAAGCTCTTGAAGATAGGGCAGCTGTCGATGTTAGTTGAGCGTAATTGAACTCTCGCCTCGACACATTGACTGAAATGAGCCGAGAGGGTTTGGACCTTAATTCTGAAATTGCAAAAATCAAGGAGTCTATTGAAAAGGCTCAACAAGGTCAGAATCTCTCTTCACCTGAAGGTGAAGCTCTTTCTGCTCAAGTCTCTTCGTCCCAAGCCGCTCCTGCTCCTTCTGCCAGTGAAGTCAACCCCCCTCCTGATGAAGTTTAAGAAGTTGGTTCCTCCTTTTTTTTTCTGTCTCAATTGGTGGTTACCCCTAGTCCCATCGTGGGTAAATTTGGATCTCTTTAAACTCCCCAAATGACAACTTAGGGTCACCTATGTATAAAAAACTATGTACGGCTAAGTATAAGTTAATACTTAGTTTTTACTTAGACGTTTTAATATATTAATGCAAGTATGACTTTTATTTTTCGTTGAGTTTTTGTTTCACTCTTTAAGTCTTTTGCATGTTTTATTTTTCGAGGTTTTAGTTTTACCTCTAAGTTTTGCATATAGAATGCTTTAGATTACTCGCACCTTTTCGTAATAGGCACGGTGTCATATAAAATGCGTGGCTTTTTGTAGCAGGCATAATTTATGAAAGAGGGCCCTTTTTGATTGACACTTAATGAAGAAGACGTCTCAACTTCATAAAGGTGTAATAATGCAATAGGGTGATAGGAATTTTTCACATGCTTAAGAATGTTTCTGAGGAAAGTTTTTTTTATTGAACATTCACAACATTTTACATGTGTTTGATTATCGTCTAAAACTCATGTTGCAACTGTTTTCTTTTAACAAATTTGATATACACTTGTATTTCGTAACTGTTTTTCATACGTAACAGATTTTTCGAGTTAAACAAGAGAGCAACTATTTTTCGTTCGTAATAGTTTTTATTCAAGTTGGGGTTTTCACCCGTAACTATTTTTGTCGACAATAATTTTCAATAAGCATGAGGAAAATGCTCTTGCATCTGTAACTGTTTTATTTGATAACAGTTTTCTATATGAGTACAAAGATTTCCTTGTGGTCCTTTTCCTGAAGAGGAAACATACGAGACTCGAAGGTATATAGTTTTTAGATGATGACTGCCTAACCCTTTAAAAAGTCCATCAGAAAGTATAACCCTAAACCGGGAATTTAGTTACTTCCTCGCGTCTTTGCAGGTCTAATATCATCATCTGGTGATGGGGTAGCTTTGTTCCTATCATCTGAAAAGGTTAGTAGAATTTTAAATGTTCAAACTAAAATCGAACGTGTGATACCTTATCGGGGTACTTCTTTTCCTTAGAAGTAGTAATTCTTCAAGTGGTTGGAATTCATACTTGTTGGTAGGATTCTGCCGTCCATAGCTTCCAGCTCGTAGGCGCCCTTCTCAGCTATGCCTCTAACTTTGTAGGGTCCTTCCCAGTTTGGACTTAGCTTTCCTGCTCCTGCTTCTTTCATTGATTGAAAGACTTTTTTGAGGATGAAGTCCCCAATCTTGAAGCATCTGAGATGAGCTTTACTGTTGTAATAACACTCTATGATGTGTTTTTGAGCTGCCATCTGTATTAGTGTTGTTTCTCTCCGTGGTTCGAGCAGGTCCAGATTAGTCCTCAATTCGTCATCATTTGCTTCCTTCATGGTTGTTGTAAACCTTATGCTTGGTTCGCCAATCTCCATCGGTATTAAGGCTTCTGAGCCATAGACAAGTGTTAACGGAGTTTCTCCCGTGGCTGTTTTTGAAGTTGTTATGTATGCCCATAGTACCACTGGTAACTCACCAGGCCAGTTTCCTTTGGCTTTATCTAGCCGCTTCGTTAAATTGTGGATGATGACTTTATTCATTGACTCAGCTTGACCATTAGCCACGGGGTGATATGGCGTTGAAATGATCCATTTGATTTGCCAGCTTTCGAAGAAATCTATGATTTGCGAGCCTATGAATTGTGGGTCATTATCACACACGATCTCCTTTGGTATCTTAAAGCGGCATATTATGTTTCGCCATAAGAAGCTTTTAATTTCCTTTTCTTGCACCTGTTTGAACGCTTCTGCCTCTACTCATTTGTAAAATAGTCTATTAGCATGAGCAAAAACCGTACCTGTCCTTTTACTGTGGGAAGAGGTCCCACTGTGTCCATAACCCATTTCATGAAGGGCCATGGGGGTATATTATTGGATGCAATAATTCCGCTGGTCGATGCATGTTATTGGAAAATCTTTGGCATCTGTCGCATTTGGATACGAAGTTCTCAGCCTCTTCTTCCATCTTAGGCCAGTAGTATCCAGCTCTGATCAGGGTTTTTACTAAGGATCTCGCCCCTAAGTGATTTCCACAGTGTCCTACGTGGACTTCTTTCATCACAAACTCCGTTTGGTTAGGTCCGAGGCATTTTGCTAGGGGCCCTCCAAACATCTTGCGATATAATGAGTTGCGAATGAGGCAGTACCGTGCAGCTTTGCGGCGAAGTGCTTGAACTGTTTTCTTGTCTTCAGGTACGGTGCCATTCTGCAAAAAATTTAAGATTTTGTTTCTCCAATCCCAGGTTAAATTGTTGAAAGTTACCTCATTTCTGTCCTGGTCGATCGCTGAATGGAATAGATGAACGACAATTGCATTGTCTTTGTTTGTTACTTTCGTGGCTGCTGCGAGGTTAGCTAATGCATCTGCTTCTGCATTTTCCTCTCTAGGTATTTGTATTACCTTCCATGTTTTGAATTGTCTCACGAGCTCTCGTGCCTTTTCCAGATATTGTTGCTTCTGAGTCTCTCGAGCGATGTAAGTCCCCTGCATCTGATTTACTTCCAGTTGGGAGTCGCTTTTGATTATGATTTGCTCGATTGAAAGCTCTCGTACAAGTTCTAGTCCTGCAATGACAGCTTCGTACACTTCTCCATTGTTAGTTATAGGATAACATTTGATAGCATGTCGTGTCTTTTCACCCATGGGTGATATTAAGACTATGCCTAAGCCGGCACCTTTTATATTGGAAGAACATCGGTAAATAGGGTCCATAGACCCGAATTAGCACCGTTAAAGAGTTGTAACTTTTTTTCCACTTCAGGGACAATGTTATTACTAAAGTCAACGACAAAATCAGCTACGATCTGAGACTTGACTGCAGTCCTAGGCTGATATATTATTTTATGCTCATTTAATTCTATGGCCCACTTGGCTAATCTTCCTGACAGTTCTTGTTTATGCAGTATGTTTCTTAATGGATACGAGGTCACAATTGTGATTGGATTACATTGAAAGTATGGCCTTAATTTTCTAGACGCCATGATTAGAGCTAAGGCTAACTTTTCTAAATGTGGATATCTAGTTTCAGCATCTAGTAATGTCTTACTTACATAATAAATAGGAGATTGTTTACCTTTATTCTCCCTTACCAATACTGCACTTACAGTAATTTTCGAGACGGCAAGGTAGACGTATAGCCTCTCCCCCTCCTTTCGCTTTGACAGCAACAGGGGTTTTGATAGATAAGCCTTTAGGTCTTTGAGAGCCTGTTGACATTCTTCAGTCCATTCAAACCGATTTTGTTTTTTGAGAACTGCAAAGAATTTAAAACTTTTCTCGGAAGATTTGGAAATAAATGTTCCAAAGGCTGCAATTCTTCCCGTTAGTCTTTGAACTTCTTTTTTGTTTATAAGTACATTAGGTATTTCTTCTATAGCTTTAATTTGATCAGGATTTACCTCTATTCCCCTGTTTGATACAAGGAAACCCAAGAATTTACCTGATTCTACTCCAAAAGCGCATTTTCCTGGATTCAGCTTCATATTATACCTGCATAAAATGTCAAAGGTAATAGAGAGGTGCTGGAGATGGTCTTCCACCCATGTTGATTTTACCAACATGTCATCGATGTAAACTTCCATCGTTTTCCCCAGATGTTCCTTGAACATCTTGGTCACTACCCTTTGATAGGTGGCTCTAGCGCTTTTTAAGCCAAAAGGCATGACATTATAACAATAAGTCCCCCTGTTTGTAATAAAGGAGGTTTTTTCCTCGTCTGAGGGATCCATTTTAATCTGATTATAACCAGAATACGCATCTAGAAAGCTTAACAATTCATGACCTGCGGTGGCATCAATCATTTGATCTATATGTGGTAATGGGAATGAATCTTTGGGGCATGCTTTATTTAAGTCAGTATAATCTACGCATACTCTCCATTTGCCATTCTTTTTAGGTACTACCACAGTGTTAGCTAGCCAGTTAGGGTACGTTACCTCTCGTATCGAACCAATTTTCAAGAGTTTCTGTACCTCTTCGTCAATCACTTGGTTCTTGAATGGTCTTTGCTTTCTTTTCTTCTGATTAACAGGTACGAAGGATGAATCTTCATTTAGTTTATGAGGCATCACTTCTAGTTGGATACCTGTCATATCCAAGTGGGACCACGCAAAGCAATCTGCGTTAGGCTTTAAATAATCAATTAACTTACCTCTTCGACCGGGGCTCAGCCTCGTGCCTATATACACTATTTGTTCAAGTTTTTGTTCAAACAATGGAACAACTTTGAGCTCTTCCGTAGTTGTTTTGATGTGCTCTTCTTCCTCCGGTTCATGAATGACGTACGGTCTGGAATCTACATTTGTGTGGTCCAATGCATCTTCCGTGGTGACTTGATTCACCTTCTCGTGAGTATCTTCTTTCATACTTGTTTCAGCAATAATACCTTTCGTACCTATTTGGGTAGTAATTTCTTCCATGCCTGTTTGGGCGGTGTTACATGCTTGGGAGATTCCCTTATCTTTTGATTCTTCCACCTCTACTTTTGTGTTGTAGTGTACCACATAATTTATATTTCTCGCGGTTTGCTGATCGCCTCTAATTTGTTGAATCCCCCATTCAGAGGGGAATATAATCACCTGATGCAAGGTGGAGGGTATTGCTTTCATGTCGTGGATCCATGGCCTTCCCATGATTACGTTATAAGCCATGTCAGTATCGATGACTTGGAACCTGGTATATTTTATTACTCCCGCAGCATAAGTGCTAAGTTCAATTTCCCCTTTGGTTATAATCGTAGAGTTATCAAACCCTGATATGGCTCGTGCCTTCGGGATTACTTGATTCCCCAATAGCATTTCTTCCACGACTCTTAGCAAAATAATATTGACTGAACTACCTGGATCAATCAACACTCTTTTTACGTTAGTGTCATGAATAAGTAAGGATATTACTAGAGCATCGTTGTGAGGAAGCATTAATCCGCCGATATCTGCATCATCAAAGTTTATATCGCCTGCTTCCAGATTTTCACGAACCTGCTTTCTGTGTGTAATTGTGAACTTCGTGGCCACTTTGCAGACCACTCCGTTTACTTCTTCACCTCCGTGTATCACGTTGACGGTTCATTTTGGACATGGAAGTTTCGGGGGCTCCTTCCTATTTTTCATGTATGCATGTTTACCTTTTTCACTAAACAATTCTATTAAATAGCCCTATTTCAATAATTATTCTACCTCACCTTGCAAAAATATGCTATCTTCAGTTCTGTATCCATGATCATTATGGAATTCACACCAGAGATCTGGGTTCCTCTTATTCGGGTTCTACCTCATCTCTTTGGGTCATCAAACCTTATCACCCATATTTCTTAATACTGAAATTAGTTCGGAGGTACTTATATTGAAGGTGTGATCCCCAATTCATGCATTACCTCTAGGTCGTTCATCTCGATCCTTTCTGGATCTAGATGAGGACGAGCCTGCATCTCTTCTTGGTGGTCTATAATATGACCTGGTGTTTTTGAACCTGGGACAAGTTTCACATCCCGACGGTCCAAGGTAAGGATCGTACCTGTTTTTACCTGATCTCTTTTCTGATTCGGAATGTCTGGATCTGGTATAATTTTCATCTTTCGAACGAGCAATGGTGTCTTATTCTATTCGAAGTTTAGTAATGTACCTATTATAAACATCGTTCCACATTGTAGCTGGGAATTCTCTCAAGCTTTCCTTAAATCTCCTTGTGGCTTCTGAGATTTTGTCATTTAGATTACTTGCAAATACCATGGCTGCCCAATTATCAGGCACCCTTGGTAGTTGCATTCTTTCTCGTTGAAACTTGTCTACAAATTCATGAAGTAGTTCCGTGTCTCCTTGTTTTATTTTAAAGATGTCCTCCTTCCTTTTCTCGACTTTTTGTGCATCGGAGTGTGCCTTTATGAAAGAATCTGCAAGCTCAGCAAAAGAATCAATAGAGTTTTCAGGGATAAGAGAATACCAAGTTAGCGCCCCTTTGGTAAGTGTTTCTCCAAACTTTTTAACTAGGACCGACTCAATTTCTTGTTTTATTAAGTCGTTGCCCTTCACTCCAGTGGTAAAAGAAGTCACATGGTCGCGTGGCTCGGTTGTCCCGTCATACTTAGGAATGTCAGGCATTTTAAACTTCTAGGGTATAGGAAAGGGTGTTGCACTTGGTTTCCAAGGTTGTTGAGAATATCTATCAACATCAATGCTTTTTATAACAGGTGGTACTCCAGGAATTTTTTTGATTCGATAGTTTTGTTCCTTCACTTTTTTCTGCAAGGTTAGTAGTAAATTCTGTAATTCAGAGTTATCAGTCATACCTGGTCTCACTTCGAGAGATTTGTTAGGAGTGTCATCCCTTGCTGAGTTTACCAACCCAGACTGAGGATTTTCTACGGTAATAGTGTTATTGGGAGGTGGTGTCAGTGATGCAGATGATGTCGCTGGTAATCCCCTTGCAAATTCTTGCAAAGCTTGGCCCACATACTCTGCAATCATTTGCTTTACCCGATCTTGTTCTACCATTTGATCATTATCATCGTTGTTTTTATTGGATCTTTCTGGGGATTGTTCCCTTGAACCTCTTGGGCTTCCTAAAGATGATGGAATTGGGGTTCCATTCCTCTACTGGTTGTTGTCGTTGGAGTTCGACATAGTTGAGAGGATATCACTTGAAAAGCAAACAAAGATTATCAGATTCCCGGTAACGGAACCAATTTGTTTAACCAAAGAATTAGATCCTTTGACCAAAGCTTTTTAGGATAAACACATGTTTCTGATAACCAAGGCAAGACTGATTATTGTAAGTAATTAAAATAAAGAAAAATCAATGAGATGCACAAAAAGTAAAGTGTATTGCAATAGTAGTTCGGATGTCCTTTACAGGTTATATTTTATTCCCTTATATAAGGAATTTACAAATATAGTGTGTGCCATTTTCAGTGATTGAGCATTAATGACTAATTATGACATTAATGTAACGTTACAATGAGTAACCGTAACTGTTGCGTGAATGTTTTGTAACGTGTGGATCACTATTTGAAGATCTCTGAATCTGCCCTTTAGTCCGCCTAGATACATTTTGACTGTGTCTCTTCATCTTCTCAATCAAGTTGAGACTTCCGTAGCTAATTAAGCCGTGGGTGTGATTTGCCATGCCTCTTTGCTTCATACCTCTTCATAGAGTCCCGTCCAGCTGTCGTGTCTTCATTGCTCCACGTAGACTGCTGAGTCATCAAGATTTATTACACGTGTGAATCTCTTTTTACCAATACAACAACCACTCATCAAGCGTTGCTATATGATTTGTTTTTCGAACGAGTGGAGTATGATGTTGAGCATGATTATGCAATAAATAAACATTAAAAGCATGTTGTCATGTATTTGCACGTTAAGAAAGCGGTAAATACAACAATTATGATTTAAAGCGGTCACAAAGGGAAACAAAGAAACATGTCAATTTTGTTTTTGGGAAAAAATAAATACTTGAAAGAGATAAACGATTAATTGCACATAAAGGGGAAGAGGAAATGGTGCAAGTATCAAACAGAATAAAGGTACAAATTCACAAGGCAGTTTGAAAATGGTAAAAGCCTAATATCCCCAGCAGAGTTGCCATGCTGTCGCGCCCCCCTTTTTCCTCGCGGAGTCCGGGGTTTATGACACTTGGTTGAGACAACTCGTTCCTTTTGGGAAAGAGGTTTTTGAGTTTTGAAGAGTCGCCACCTAACGATTTTAGGGTGCATTAGGGCACCAAAGGGGTTCATTTATAACTAAGTTGATACCTAAAGACAGGGTAAGGGCTTGAAATTATCCTAAGGGGAAGGTATTAGGCAGCCCTAAGGATCCACAAGTGTGGTTCCCGGCCAAACAACTTTTTGTGAATTTGTACAATTTAGAAAATAAAACAAATAAGGCTCAAGTAATAGGGGATTTAAGTACAGATATTTGAGAAAACAATTAAATGAACAACTAGCTTTTGAAAAGAATTAGGATCTAAGCATATTAAAAAAAATGTAAAGGGATGTCCTAGGTTTGTTTATAATATGGATCACATCAATGCAATACCTGGTATGACACTCCTCAAAGAGGGGCTACACGTGATATTAGTGTACCGGTCATCATGTCCATATCTACCCTCTCCCACCCCGTGAAGGTAACTAAAGTGCGTGTTGGTCACGACCTCTATTGCATGATGTTACCCGTCCCTTGACTATCAGTCCCGGAGGAACTAGGACTTCTATCCTAAAAGGGGGTTCTAGGCAGACTCTCAAGTTTTAAAGGTAAAATTGTTAGGGCGACATGTAATAAACAAGTAAGACTGCAGATAAGGGATTGCACATAAACAAGAAATAAAGGCTCAAAGACCTCCACAAATAGTGCACATAAGCAGCATGTCTCATACACACTTAAGGTCCAGATTCAGATCCTAAACATGATGTCTAAGTGATAATAACAGATTCAGATTTATTGCATGATGTTACCCGTCCCTTGACTATCAGTCCCGGAGGAACTAAGACTTCTATCCTAAAACGGGGTTCTAGGCAGACTCTCAGGTTTTAAAGGTAAAATTGCTAGGGCGACATGTAATAAGCAAGTAGGACTGCAAATAAGGGATTGCACATAAACAGGAAACAAAGGCTCAAAGACCTCCACAAATATTGCACGTAAGCAGCATGTCTTATACACAACTAAGGTCTAGATTCAGATCCTAAACATGATGTCTAAGTGATAATAACAGATTCAGATTTATTACATAATTCAGAGAGGGAGTCCTAATCAGGCTTGCCTACTGATTTTAACATACTAGCAGTTAAACACAAGTATAAAGACAGTTCATGTTTTAATTCAAAGTTGACTACCTAAGGCTTGCCTAGGCGTGTAGCAGTACTCATAGTTGATAACAAGTTCAGGTCGTTATACCTAATGGCATGCAATTCTAGGTGTTACAGATGTTCAGAGATTAAGTTACCAGTTTATTAGAACAAAATGATTATTTAAAGTATCTATATTCAGACTAAGTGTGGATAAATGAGTGTTACCCTATAACAGGTTGCCTAATGCAGAATGATGCTCATGAAGTCGCTAAGACATGATCTCTAAATGCATATAGAATCACAGAATTGCGAACAAGTTTCAGGAATAGCATCGGCGATAATTTAAATATTGTTTACCTAGAAACAGGATCTCCAAGTGCATAGGCATGATAAGGCATGATGGAAGATTTTTGTTAACACATTTATCCTAAGGCATGATTTCTAGATTTTCCAGATATACATTGACATGAGCAGAATAACATAATAGCCATTTTTGTTGTTATTATTTATCCTATAAACAGGATTTCTAAGTGTACATGGCAGCGTATGGCAAAGTACTAATTATTAGCATGTTTTAACACAGAAATTTATAAGCGATATAAGAATGCATATGCTGAAAAATAATAGATATGGCTTCTGATGCATGCGTGAATCCTAAACATGATTTCTATTGCGCAATCAAGAATATAAACCTAAGGATATGTTTTCTACCCTTTAATAACTATAGCATGCGTAGTACCCCTCCCTTTTCACTATCCATCCCCAAAGAGTTTTTACAAATAATTATTACAGGCCTCTGAATATGAATTACATAACTGAAACTAAGAAAAGAAGAAGTTAACTATAAGGAGCCTTCATAATAGGCCCAAGTCTCTAGGTTCTCAATGCCATGTATTGTTTCAAAATCTTTTCACAATCTGGGTGTGGCACAGTTCCCTAAGGATCTCAAGGGATCTCGGGCAGTGCTCACACCCAGATTTCATAACCAAGATAGAGTAGGTGCAGTGTGGAAGAGCCAGCCTTAGTGTGTCAAAGTTCAGAGGGAGCTCAGGGGTCCCAAAGTAGTGTTCACACTAAGGGGGCAGAACTTAAGGGGTCTAAGAGTTGAGTGAGAGTGATTGACATAGTTTTGAAAGAGTTAAGTTGGGGAAAAACGGTTTGAAAAATGATCCATCAGTTCTTGAAGAAAAAAAACAAGACTTTCAATTCTTGTTGAAAACAGTTTTGAGGAAGGAAGAATAAGACAGTCTCAAAATCAGAATAGCACGCATAGTTCAGGGAAACAAACACAAACAGGGGCAGAGGACAATGGGGACAAGTAGTTCAACATGTAAGAGCATATTTGCACATAGGTAGACATTAGAGAAAGGCATTTCAAGACTCAATAGTCACAGCATATTTCATCACAAGGGGGTTCAGGCCAGGAGCTTGAATGTCAAACAGGTTCACATGTCAAATTCAGGGAAAGGGCTCAGGATTACTCAGTAACTAAAGGGGGTCATGCATACATGTTGTTAATATACTAGGGTTAGGGGAAAATGGTAGCAAACTAATAGGGGAAGCAGTAACATGCTGAAATAAAGGGAAGGGGGATCATATAGACAAAGTAGATATGCTAGTTATAGGGTAAGTAGTAGAACAACAAGTGGAAGCATAAGGAAATAAGGGAAAGTGTAATGCGAACATAAACATGTTGTTTTGGATGCTAGAAATCAAATGGATGACTTACCAGTAAAGAATGAGAGAATAGAATAGTAGTGTGCAGGGGAATAAAGCAATACCACAGTAGTATGCAGAGCAGTAGAGCAGTAATGAGTTACTCGAATCTTGTCTTTCAGCCGACTGAGTAACCAATGATCAATAAGAGAGGCAAGAGAGAATGTATAGAAAGTAAGAGAGAATTCAGAGCAATGAGTGTCTCTATCGGTCCTGTTTGTGCCAAAGAAAGAGTATTTATAACCCTTGAAAATGAGTAGAGAATAACATAATTATAGAAACAGTACCAATCAAAATCAATCAGAGGTACGAACTCCTCTCAATTAAGGAGTCATGATTCAAACGAGTATAAATTGTACCAAATAAGGAAAGAATCATTTAGAAGGCTGATTCCACCATAATATGAGTAGTAAAGAATGTGGTATGTAATAAAGGTTAAGTACACAATATTTCAAGTAAGGAAAATATATACTGAGCGTGTTTATATGGTAAAAAATATAAATTAGTTCTGGAAATTAGCCCTAGAATCACGGATGGGACTAAAATCACAAGGAATCAGTCTTAATTAGGGAAAACATCTCATAAGCAATTCTAATCAATACGGGATTATAAAGGACACGCACAAAATTATAGATTCAAGGGGAATATCACACATGAGCGGGGTAGCATGCTATAGGCAAGGATAAATAGGAAACCAACCTTAATTAAAAAAATATCTCAAGAATCAGCATAGAATATCATACAAGATCAATGAAGAACCAATCACAGGGATTCGAAGACCCGTAAATAGAGAACAATACTAATTTAGGAGAAATTAGCACAAGCTTATGAGAACAAGCAGAATGAACTCGAAAGCCAGAAACCCTAATAAGCAAACCTAGGGTAAAACCACATAAGTCAAGAATTCACATAGAGAATGGCCTAATTTAACGAAGTAGTTGTTAATACAAGTAGGAGAAGTGAGGTTTCAGCAACAGTGATGAACAAAACAGAGTAGAATCACCTAATAGGCAGGAAAACATAGGGCAAAATCACATAATTGTAGAACGTTCATAAGGAATATACAGATTAATTGAACACATTACCAAAGACGAACTCAGAACCTTAAGAAAAAAAATTAGGGTTTTCAACATAGTAACTCGGATAGAGGAGAAGCTTAAAATAAACCATTAAAACATAGTATGAACCTTAGGATAATACTAAAAGTCATAGAAAAAATTGTTTTAAAAAAGGATCATGAAACCCTAGTTTGAAAACAAAGAGCTATTTTAAGAAAAATCGGAGAATCTTTGGGGAAAGCAACAATGAACTCATAACATACATAGATCTACAACAAATATAAAGAAAAATAGGAAAATCTTAGGCGTTAGGGTTTCAGAGAACCCAGAGAAAACAAGAAACCTTAAAAATGTCACCGGCTTTAGCCGAAAAACTCATAGATCTTACTCAAACGGCCGGAGGTGGCCGAAAAATGGCATGAAGGACCATGTGAGGAGTTGAACCGCTCGAGGTTCACATAAGAACATTAGGGTAGCATCAAACCGGCATGGGGTGAAGTAGGGGCCAGGAGATGATGAGAGGCCATGGTTTCCGGCGAGGGAAGTGGCCGGAAAAGGTGGACAGTGCTCATTGGAGAGGAGGAGACGAGAAGGTTCTAGAGAGAACCGGAANAAGGGGGGGGGGGGGGGGGGGTAGTTGTTGGGGGCTTAATTAGGAAAGAATGGATCTGGTCCGTTGATTAAATTAATCAACGGTCCAAATCAAAAGTGGGATTGGGTCGAGTAGGCTTAGCGATCGGCCTAGTATTTTGGGCTAATTTGGATTGGGTATTGGGCCGATGTCAGTTGGGTGGGGTCAGGTTAATTAGGCTAGGATTTAAATATGAGGGGCTAATTATTAAATACCCAATTAAATAGATAGATAATTAATAAAAATAGCCAATAATTAGAAAAATGAAATTAAGGTAATTGACTAGTATTAAAAATAAAAAATGACGGATTCTTGAATTAAAATAGTATAAAATATACAATTAGGCTATAATTACAAAAAATATTCTAATTATAGCCAAATAATGCCAGATTGGCTAATTTGTGAAATAGTTGAATCCTAATAGGTTTAAAAAATGATATATTGAGTTAGGAAATATTTTGAAATTATTTGTAATGTAATTTATGAATAATTATTGGATGTAAAGTACCGAATAAAATTAGAAAAATATAAATCAATAAAAATATGAAAAATTATGAAAAATACCAGTTATTATAAAAAGTTATTTTGAAGGTGTATAAGCAAAATTTAAAATAATTTGATGAAAAATTGGGTATCAACACTCACATATACATTGTACCCAACATTCAAACATGTAGCAAATAGGCAAACAAGTCATAATCCTTCAAGTCAAGGTTAACCACGACACTTACCTCGCTCCAAAAATCGACTCAAAGCTCGACCACGGATTTGCCTTTCTAACAAGACTCCGAACAAACCAAGTCTTGCAAATTATCAACCAAACAATTCAAAATAAGTCGTAGGAACTACCCAAGAATGAAAAAGGTTCAATTTAGGTCATTATTGAAAAACTCAACAGAAGTCAACTTCCGGGCTCGCTTGGTCCAAACCCGAAATCGGACCAAGACCTGATTATCCATTCACCCCCGAGCCCGATTATGCAATTTTTTTCGAAATCCGACCTCAATTGGAGGTCTATATTTCATATTTTTCATAAAATAAATCCCTAATTCTACCCAAATTCCCAATTTCTACCATGAAAATCCTAGATTATAGGTTGAACTCTTATGAAATATTATGGGCAATTGAAAGAAAGTAGGTTAGAATCACTTACCAATAAATTGGGGAAGATAAGCCCTTGGGAAAATTGCCTCTAAGGTTTCTAGGTTTGAAAATTTGAAAGAATGAGAATTTTTTTGTCTAACTCAACTTTTACCCAGCTGCAGATGTCGCAATTGTGATATTGTTCGTAATTGCAAACTCCTCTCAGAATCCCAGTAATTGCAATTGCGATAAAATGCTCTCAAATGCGAACTTGATGCCCTCGCAAATGTGAACCCTTTCTTTTTGCAAATGTGAAGATAATCAAAAATGTGTTGAGTCGCAAATGTGACTCTACCTTCGCAAAAGAGTAAGTGGAAAGTTCGTAATTACGAACTTTACCTCGCAAATGCGAGGACCCCCAGCCATACCCAGGCTTGAAAATGTGAATGCTTCTTCGCAAATGCGAGATCTGCAGCAGACACAAAAAACTAAATGCATCAGCTATGATTCTGAGTCCAAAATCCTTCTGTATCCTACACAAAACTCATCCGAGCCCTCGGGGCTCCAAATGAAACATGCACATAAGTCTAAAAACCTCATACGAACTCGCTCGCACGATCAAATCACCCAAATGACACCTAGAACTACGAATCATGCACCAAAATCAAATGAAATTTTCATTAAACTTAAGAATTTCTATTTTAACAATCGGACGCCCGGATCACATCAAATCAAACTTCGCTTTTCACCAAATTTTGCAGACAAGTCATAAATATAGTAAAGAACATATACTAAGCTCCAGAACCAAAATTCGGACCTGGTAGCAATAAATTCATACGTTGGTCAAATCTTTAAATTCATTAAACCTTTAGACTTCAATTTTTTGACAAAATGCGTTAATTCGAGCTAGGAACCTCCGAATTCGAATCCGGGCCTATGACCAGCTCCCAAATCATGATACGGACCCATCGGGACTGTTAAAATATGGATCCGGGTTCGTTTTCTCAAAACATTGACCAAAGTACACTCAAATAGATTTTTAAGGTATAATTTCACATTTTATCAATTTTTAACATAGAAGCCTTCTAGAAAAAGAAACAGACTGCGCACACCAATTGAGGAAGGTTAAAATGAGATATTTGAGGTTTCGAAGCACAAAATTAAGGTTTAAAACTCTAGATGATCTATCGGGTCATCACATTCTCCACCTCTAAAACAATCGTTCATCCTCAAACGGACATAGAAAGTACTTGGACTGCAGAAAAGGTGTGGACATCTACTCCACATGTCCGACTAGGACTCCCAAATGGCTGGCTCGACCGACTGACCTCTCCATTGCACTCGAACTGAAGGATAACACTTTGACCTCAACTATCGAACATGTGGGCTAGAATAGCCACCAGCCCCTCCACATAAGTCAAATCCTTGTCCAACTGGACTGAGCTGAAATCTAACACATGGGACGGATCACCGTGATACTTCCGGAGCGTAGACACATGGAACACTTGATGGACTGCTGATAAACTAGGTGGAAATGCGAGCCTGTAAGCCACCTCATCACTCTCTCAAGAATCTGAATGGGTCTGATATACCTAGGGCTCAACTTACCCTTCTTCCCAAACCTTATCACACCCTTCATAGGTGAAACTCGGAGCAATACCTTCTCTCTTACTATGAATGCAACATCACGAACTCTACGATCGACATAACTCTTCTGCCTTGACTAAGCTGTACGAAGTCGATCCTGAATAATCTTAACCTTATCCAAGGCATCCTATACCAAATTTGTGCCCAACATCGAGCCTCCCCGGCTCGAACCATCCAACTGGCGATCGGCACCGCCTACGTATAATGCCTCATAGGGAGCCATCTGAATGATCGACTGGTAGCTGTTGTTGTAGGAAAACTTCAAAAGTGGCTAGAACTGATCCCAAGAACCTCCCAAGTCTATAACACAAACGCGGAGCATATCCTCCAATATCTGAATAGTGCGCTCGGATTGTCCGTCCGTCTGAGGATGAAATGTTGTGCTCAAGTAAACTTGCGTGACCAACTCACGTTGTACTGACCTCCAAAAGTGCGAGGTGAATTGGACCTCGATCAGAAATGATAGACACCGGCAAACCATGAAGATGGACTATCTAGCGAATGTAAATCTCACCCAACCTCTCTGAAGAATAGGTAATTGCCCAACCTAAACTACATCGACTTTCCTCTGAGTTTGTGGGAGTCCAACAACGAAGTCCATAGTGATATGCTCCTACTTCCACTCAGGAATCTCTAACTTCTGAAGCAAACCACTGGGTATCTGATGATCGTACTTTACTTGCTGACAATTTAGACACCGAGCTACATATGCAACTATATCCTTCTTCATCCTTCTCCACCAATAATGATGTCGCAAGTCCTGATACATCTCGGTGGCACCCAGATGAATAGAATATCGGGAACTACGAGCCTCCTCAAGAATGAACTCATGAAATCCATCTACATTGGGCACACAAATATGACCCTGCATCCTCAAAACTCCATCATCTCCAATAGTAACATGATTGGAACCACCATGTTGCATTGTGTCCCTAAGGACAAGCAAATGAGGGTCATCATACTGCCGCTCTCTAATGCTCTTATACAAGGAAGACCAAGTGACTATGCAAGCTAGAACTCGACTGGGCTATGAAACATCTAACCTCACAAACTGTTTGGCCAAGGCTTGAACATCTGATGCAAGTAGTCTTTCACCGACTAGAATGTACGCAAGGCTGCCCATACTCACTCTCTTTGTACTCAAGGTATCGGTCACCACATTGGCCTTCCCTGGGTAGAAGATGGTTATATCATAGTCTTTATATATCTCCAACCACCTCCACTGCCTCAAATTTAGATCCTTTTTTCTTAACAAATATTGTAGACTCCGATGATCCGTGAATACCTTGCATGACAAGCCGTAAAGATAGTTCCTCTAAATCATCAATGCATGAATAATGGCTGCCAACTCTAAGTCATGAACAGGGTAATTCTTCTGATTAATCTTCAACTTTCACGACGCATATGCAGTCACCCTGCCATCCTGTATCAATATTGCACAAAGCCCAATACGAGATGCATCATAATACACCGTGTAAGATCCTGAACCTATGGGCAACACCAACATTGACGCCGTAGTCAAAGCAGTCTTGAGCTTCTGAAACCTCGCCTCACACTCGTCTGACCATCTGAACGGGGCACCCTTCTGGGTCAACCTGGTCAATGGGGATGCTATTGATGAAAACCCCTACACAAACCGATAGTAATAACCCACCAAACTCAAGAAACTCCAGATCTCCATAGTTGAAGTGGGTCTAGGCCAGTTTTGAACTGACTCAATATTCTTAGGGGTCCACATGTATGCCCTCAGCCGATACGGCGTGCCCCAAGAAAGAGACCGAGGCCAACCAAAACTCGCACTTTAAAAACTCTGCATATGGCTGGCTATCTCTCAGAGTCTGAAGCACGATCCGAAGATGTTGCTCATGTTCCTCTCGTCTATGGTAGTAGATCAAGATATGATCAATAAACATAATCACAAAGGAATCCAAATAGGGCTAGAACACTCGGTTCATCAAATCCATAAATGTTGCCGGGGCATTTCTCAACCCAAATGGCATCAGTAGAAACTCATATATAATGCCCATACCGAGTCCGAAAAGCTATCTTTGGGGCATCAGATGCCTTAATCCTCAAATGATGGTAGCTAGACCTCAAATCAATCTTCAAAAACACCTTGGCACCCTGAAATTGATCACATAAGTCATCAATCCTCGGAAATAGATACTTGTTCTTGATGGTGACTTTGTTCAACTACCGATAATCTATAAACATCCTTATCGATCCATCTTTCTTCTTCACGAGCAACACATGCGCACCCTGGGGAGAGACACTAGGTCTAATGAAGCCCTTATCAAGTAAATCTTGCAACTTCTCCTTAAACTCTTTCAACTCTGGCGAGGCCATACTGTATGGCGAAATAGAAATGGGTTGAGTGCCCGAAGCCAAATCAATACAGAAGTTAATATCTCTATCGGGTGGCATCCCCGGGAGATCTACAAGGAACACCTCTAGAAACTCACGAACAACTGGTACTGAATCCATGGAAGGAACCTCCGCACTATAATCACGAACATAAGATAAGTAAGCTAGACACCTCTTCTCGACCATATGTCGAGCCTTCACATACGAGAGAACCCTACTGGTAGAATGGACAAGAGTCCCCCTCCACTCTAATCAATGCAACTCCGCTAAGGCTAAGGTCACTATCTTGGTGTGACAATCCAATATAGCATGACAAGGTGACAACAAATCCATACCCAAAATGACATCAAAATCTACCATATCTAGAAGTAGGAGATCTACGCTAGTCTCGAGACACCCAATGGTAACCACAAACGAACAATAGACACGATCTACAGCAATAAAATCTCTCATAAGTATGGACACATACACATGAGAACTCAAAGAATCACGAGGCATAACGCAAAATAGGATGACACATAGGAATAACTAGTGCCCAGATCAAATAGGACTGAAGTATCTCTATGGAAAATGTCACGACCCCAAACCACCCTGGTCGTGATGGCGCCTATCGCGATACTAGGCTAGCCAAATCACTACTTATAGCATCAAAGAACTTTTCATTTAGTTCGTTTACTAATCCGATATTTCATAAATACTTCCATTTTAAATATTTCAAACAACTAAAGATAGGTAAAACATTAAACACAACCCGATCTTGGAGTCAGTAGTCATGAGCATCTAAAGAAATACGCGTTTGATACTATCTACTTAATACATGTTAAATCTGAGAAACAATGCTAAAAAGATAAGAAGGAGAAGGGCAAGGTTGAGGACGCCATGCAATTACCTCGCTAATCTCCGGGAACTCTGAGAAAGGGAAAAATCAGCTCTCACTCTGATGCCCTAGCACCTGAATCTGCACACAAAATGCAGGGAGTAATGTGAGTACGCCAACTCAGTATGTAATAAATGTAAATAAGGACTGAGCAGTAAGAAACACATAAATCCATGTCATGAAATCACAGTAAGTACAGCTTGCCTTCAAAACTGTGTATAAGTCAAATAATCTTGCTTAAAATCAAATTTTTCAGTAAAAATCATTTGAAGATATTTTTCCAACAGTTTCGAAAGAGTTTCAATGAAGTTTAGAGTAAAAGTGATGAAAATCATAAGTAGCCCCTCGAACAAAAACATGTATCATAAACTGCCCCTCATGCATAACATCACTCAGAACTAGCCCCTCGGGCAACCTCACAATTACTCGTAATCAGACAACACAACATGAATCAAGAAGAGCCCAAGCGCTATAACAAGCCATCTCGTGGAATAATCAATCAGGCCCTTAGCGTCTCATATATCACAAATCAATACAACATGTTGTGACGCGCAGACCGATCCCATAATATCCTCACAACACATTCCCTCGGCCTCACTCAGTCAGAAACCTCTTAAGACACTCAGGCGATCAATAAAACAGGGTGCTCAGCCCAAAATATCATTTTATGCATCAAAATGGAGTAAGTAATACTAAGTTATGAATTGAGTAAAACATGGCATGACTGAGTATAGATTTTAAATCAAAACAGTGAGGAAATAGTAGTAAAAGCCCCAAAGGGTCCAAACAACTTGTCACGAGACCCAAATAGAGCATTTAGCCCAAAACATAGTAATATTGTCTAAAACAAAAAATATCATATAGTTTTCAGTCAAATACGCAACTTAATAGCTGTTACGGGACGGACCAAGTCACTATCCCCAACGGTGCACACCACACGCTCGTCATCCAGCATGTGCGTCATTTCAAAGAAGTGAAACGATGTGAAATTCGGGGTTTCATACCCTCAAGACAAGATTTACAATTATTACTTACCTCAATCCGAAAGAGAATCTACTCCGCGATTCCCTTGCCGCTCGACTCGGCCTCAAATCGCCCCGATTCTCAAAACGATTCCCCTTGAATTCCTCTTCAAAATCCCTAAAAAAGCTCCAAGTCCGAACACAAATGGTGGAAAAATAGTCCAAATTCGCGAAGACTGGAATTTATACCTTCTGCCCAGGGGTTCCGCACCTACAGACTCGCATTTGCGCATCCCACTTAAGATCCAATTCCCGCATCTGCGGCTCACCAGTCGCACATGCGGGCTCGCAGGTCCAACCCTTTCTTCGCATCTGCGAAAGATGCCCATGCCTCCAGTTCCCGCATCTGCGGCACGTTCTCCGCACCAGCGCTCATTGCACCTGCAGCTCCCCATCTGCAGGTGCGGCCACATCAGAAAAATCACACTAGTAGCCTTTTTGATCCATTTCCCAAATCCAAACCTTCCGATGACCATCCGAAATCACCCCAAGCCCCTCGGGCCTCAACCAAATATACCAACAAGTCATATATAATCACACGAACTTAGTCGAACCCTCGGTACACTCAAAACAACATCAAAACACCAAATTAACCTGAAATTTAAGCCTAAGCATTTCTAAACTTCTAAAATTCACCTATGATGCTGAAACCAACCAAACAAAGTCCGAATGACCTGAAATTTTGCACACACATCAAAAATGACACTATGAACCTATTCCAACTTCCGGAATTCCATTCCGACTCCGATAGCTAATTTTTCCACTACCGACCGAAATCGACAAAAATCTATTTTCGCCAATTCAAGCCTAATTCTACCACGGACCTCCGAATAACATTCTGAAGACGCTCCTAAGTCTCAAATCACCTAACGAAGATATCTGAACCATAAAAATCAAATTCCGAGATCATTTACTAATAAGTCAACTTCCGGTTGACTTTTCCAACTAATAAATCAACTTAAGAGACTAAGTGTCTTATTTCTCTCCATAATCACTCCGAACCCGAGCCAACCAACCAACACAACATAAAGAGTTGAAACACATAAAATAAAGCATAAATGGGGGAAACGGGGCTAAAACTCTCGGAACGACCGATCGGGTCGTTACATTCTCCCCTCTTAAACAAACGTTCGTCCTGGAACGGGTCTAGAAACATACATGGAGTCTCAAATATGAGTGGATATATGCTCCGCATCTCCCGCTCGGTCTCCCAGGTGGCCTTCACCACCGGTATCCCTCTCTACTATACCTTAACTGAAGTTATATCCTTAGACCTCAACCTTTGGACTTGTCGACCCAAAATAGCTATTGGCTCCACCTCATAAGTCATATCACCCTCTAGCTGAACCGAGCTGAAGTCCAAAACATGATACAGGTCACCAACATAAATCCGAAGCATGGAAACATGAAACTGGATGAACACTCGATGAGCTGGGTGGCAAAGCAAGTCTATAAGCCATCTCTCCAACCCTTTGAAGCACCTCGAACGGCCCAATGAACCGGGGACTCAACTTGCCCCTCTTCCCAAACCGCATAACATCCTTCATGGGCGACGCCTTCAACAGAACCTTCTCCCCAGCCATGAAAGATACATTACAGACCTTCTTGTCTGTATAGCTCTTCTGCCTGGACTGCGTCGTGCGAAGCCCCTCCTGAATCAACTTCACCTTATCCAAGGCATCCTGCACTAAATCTGTACCCAAAAGTCTAGTCTCACCTGGCTCAAACCAACCAACCAGAGATCTACACCTCCTCCCATATAAAGCCTCGTACGGAGCCATCTAAATACTCTACTAATAACTATTATTATATGCAAATTCCGCGAGTGGCGGAAACTGGTCCCATGTACCCCCAAAATCAATAACACAAGTGCGCAACATGTCCTCCAGTATCTGAATAGTGCACTCGGACTACCCGTCTATCTGAGGATGAAAAGTTGTGCTCAACTCAACCTGAATACCCAACTCTCTCTGCACGGCCCTCCAAAAGTGCGATGTGAACTAAGTAACTCTATCAGAAATGATGGAAACCAGACTATCATGCAGCCGAACAATCTCCCGGATATAAATCTCAGCTAACCGCTCGGAAGAATAAGTAGTACCAACAGGAATGAAGTGCGCAGACTTGGTCATCCGATCTAAAATAACCCAAATGGCATCGAACTTCCTCGAAGTCCGTGGAAGCCCAACTACAAAGTCCATGGAGATCTGCTCCCACTTCCACTCCGGAATATCCAACCTCTGATGCAATCCACCTGGTCTCTGATGCTCATACTTGACTTGCTGACAGTCGAGACACCGAGCTACAAACCCAACAATATCCTTTTTCATCCGCATCCATAAATAATGTTATTTCATATCTTGATACATCTTTGCGGCACCCGGATGGATGGAATACCATGGGCTGTGGGCCTCCTGAAGAATCGACCTGAAGTCCATCTACATTAGGCACACATATCTGACCCTGCATCCTCATCACACTATCGTCACTAATAGCTACATCCCTGGCATCACCTCGTCGGACCCTATCCTGAAGAACGAGCAAGTGTGGGTCATCATACTGGCGCTCCCTGATACGATCATAAAGAGAAGACTTGGAGACCACGCAAGCCAATACCCGACTGGGCTCAGACATATCCAACCTCACAAGCTGGCCCGCTAAGGCCTGAACATCAAGTGCTAAAGGTCTCTCTAGTGTGAAAGATATGCTAGACTCCCCATACTCTCTGCTCGGTGACTCAAGGCATCGGCCACTACATTGGCCTTCCCCGGATTGTATAGAATAGTGATATCATAGTCCTTGAGAAGCTGCAACCCTCTCTAAGACACAAATTCAGATCCTTCTGCTTGAACAGATGCTGAAGATTCCGATGATCAGTAAAAACCTCACAATGAACCCCATAAAAAAAATAACGCCAAATCTTCAAGGCGTGAACAATGGTTGCTAACTCAAGATCATGCACTGGATAATTCTTCTCATGGGTCTTCAACTGGCAAGAGGCGTAAGCAATCACCCTACACTCCTGTATCAATGCATAGAAATGCATATTCTCGAGGCATCACAATACACGGTATAAGAACTTGAAGTTGATGACAAAACTAACACTGGAGTTGTGGTCAAAGCAACCTTGAGCTTCTAAAACCTTCTCCCCAATGGTGCACGCCACATGCTCGTCATCCAGCAAGTGCATCATTTCAAAGTAGTGAAACGATGTGAAATCCAGGGTTCATACCCTCAGCACAAGATTTACAACCATTACTTACCTCAATCCGAATGAGAATCTACTCCTCGATGCCCTTGCCACTCGACTTGGACTCAAATCTCCCCGAACCTCAAAATGATTCCCCTTGAACCCCTCTTCAAAATCCCTAAAAAGGCTCCAAGACCGAACAAAAATGGTAGAAAAAAATAGTCCAAATTCGCGAAGGCTGGAATTTATACCTTCTGCCTCAGGGGTTCCGCACCTGCGGTCCCAGGTGCGCACCTGCGCATCCCACTTAAGATCTAATTCCCGCATCTACGGCTCACCACTTGCACCTGCGGGCTCGCAGAGTATCTGCGGAAGCTGCCCATGCCTCCACTTCCCACATCTGCGGCACGTTCTCTGCACCAGCGCTCATCGCACATGCGGCTCCCCATCCGCAGGTGCGGCAACATCAGAAAGATCACACTAGTAGCCTTTTTGCTGCATTTTCCAAATCCAAACCTTCCGTTGACCATCTGAAATCACCCCGAGCCCCTCGAGGCCTCAACCAAATATACCAACACGTCATATATCATCACAAAAGCTTAGTCGAACCCTCAAAACACCTAAAACAACATCAAAACACCAATTTAACCTGAAATTCAAGCCTAAGGATTTCTAAACTTCCGAAATTCACCAATGATGTCGAAACCAACCCGGCCATGTCCGGATGACCTGAAATTTTGCACACACATCACAAACGACACTACGGACCTATTCTAATTTTTGGAATTCCATTCCGACCCCGATAGATAATTTTTCCACTGCCGACCGGTAATCGCCAAAAATCCATTTTCGCCAATTCAAGCCACCGAACCCATAGGGCTGCCTACGTAACCCCTCTTAAACAGAAATCAGGTCAGGTGTAGTTCAACTTACATCATTGATTAAAACACAAAGGATTACACATAGTAGCATTTGACTGCATCTGAATTGATCGGCTTTGGCCAGACTTCTCCGTCCATTTCTGCAAGTATGAGTGCTCCTCCTGTCAGAACTCGATGAACCATGTAGGGACCTTGCCAGTTGGGAGAGAACTTACCTTTGGCTTCGTCTTGATGTGGAAAGATCTTCTTTAACACCAACTGCCCCGATGTGAACTGTCTCGACTTGGCTTTCTTGTTGAAGGCTCTGGTCATTTTGTTCTGATAGAGTTGACCATGACAAACTACATTCATTCTCTTTTCGTCTATGAGGGCAAGTTGCTCATAACGGCTCTTTACCCATTCTGCCTCGCTGAGCTCAGCTTCTTGTATAATTCTTAGAGATAGAATCTCAACTGCGGAAGGAATAACAACCTTTGTACCATAAACTAGCAGATAGGGAGTTGCCCCGATTGAGGTGCAAACTGTGGTGCGATATCCTAATAAGGAAAATGATAACTTCTCGTGCCACTGCTTGTGCTTTTCTATCACCTTCCTTAATATCTTCTTGATGTTTTTGGTTGCAGCCTCTACAGCTCCATTCATTTGAGGTATGTATGTTGTGGAATTCTTGTGTTTGATCTTCAAAGTATCGCACATAGTTTTCATCAAGTCATTGTTGAGATTGGAACCATTGTCGGTGATGATTGACTCAGGAATCCCGAATCGACAAACAATACGGTCGCGGACAAAGTCTGGCACGACTTTCTTAGTCACTACTTTGTAAGATGTTGCTTCGACCTATTTGGTGAAATAGTCGATGACCACTAGAATGAACCTGTGTCCGTTGGAGGCGGCAAGCTCGATCGGCCCAATAACGTCCATGCCCCATGCGGCGAACGGCCATGGTGAGCTTGTTGCATTGAGCTTGTTTGGAGGTACCTTTATCATATCTGTGTGTATCTGATAGCGGTGGCATTTCCGGACATACTGGATGCAGTCCGTTTCTATAGTCATCCAAAAGTAACCAGCTCGGAGTATCTTCTTGGCCAAAACAAAACCGTTCATATGCGGGTCGCAAGTCCCAGCATGAATCTCCTCTAGTAGCTTGGATGCTTCTTTTGCATTGACACAACGTAATAATCCCAAATCGGGAGTCCTCCTATACAGGATTCCTCCACTGTGAAAGAAGTTATTGGATACTCTTCGAAGTGTGCGTTTCTGAGTGGGATTCGTAAGCTCTGGGTAATCTACTTTTGCCAAATATTCCTTGATGTCATGAAACCAAGGATTTTCGTCTGCTTCCTCTTCGACATGGGCACAATAAGTTGGTTGATTATGGATCTTTACGGGAATAGGATCAATGAAATTCTTGTCCGGATGTTGGATCATTGAGGACAAAGTAGCCAATGCATCGGCGAACTCATTCTGGATTCTGGGGACATGCCGAAATTCTATCTTCGTGAACCTCTTTCTCAATTCTTTGACGTGGTGCAGATACAACACTATCTAGGAATTCTTGGTTGCCCACTCTCCTTTTACCTGATGTATCAGCAAATCTGAGTCACCAAGCACTAACAGCTCATGGGCGTTCATTTCAATGGCCATATTGAGCCCTAAGATACAGGCTTCATACTCTGCCATATGGTTGGTACAGGGGAATCTGAGTTTGGCAGACACCGGATAATGCTGACCGTTTTCTGATATTAGGACTGCTCCAATGCCAACCCCTTTGAAGTGTGCTTCTCCATCGAAGAACATCCTCCAACCGTCATAGAACCTTGCAATGTCTTCTCCTATGAATGATACCTCTTCATCAGGAAAATACGTTTTCAAAGGTTCGTATTCTCCGTCCACAGGATTCTCAGCAAGATGGTCTGCCAATGCTTCTCCCTTGACCACTTTCTGAGTTACATAAACAATGTTGAACTCACTCAACAGGATTTGCCACTTGGCTAGCTTGCCAGTGGGCATGGGCTTCTGAAGATGTACTTCAAGGGATCCATCCTTGATATGAGATATGTGGTGTAGGCACAAAAGTAGTGCCTCAACTTCTGGGCGACCCAAGTCAACGCACAGCAGGTGTGCTCTAACGAAGAATACTAGGCCTCATCCGGAGTGAATTTTTTACTGAGATAATAGATGGCTTGCTCCTTTTTCATGTTTCGTCATGCTGCCCCAGAACGCAGCCGAAGGCTCCATCTAACATTGCGAGGTAGAGTAGCAAAGGTCTACCTGGCTCAAGCGGTACTAGGACTGGCGGTGTCGACAGGTACTCCTTAATTCTGTCGAAGGCCCTTTGACAATCATCGGTTCACTTGGTCGTGGCATCTTTCTTCATCATTTTGAAGATAGGTTCATATATAACTGTAGACTGTGTTATAAACCGGCTGATGTAATTAAGCCTACCCAAGAAACTCATCACATCTTTCTTGTTCCTTGGCGGTGGTAGTTCTTGAATGGCTTTGACCTTTGACGGATCCAATTCTATACCTCGGAAGCTGACAATGAACCCGAGCAACTTCCCAACAGGAACCCCGAATGCACACTTCGCGGGATTCAGCTTCAGATTGTATTTTCGCAACCTATTGAAGAACTTCCTCATATTTTCTATGTGATCAGTGGCTTTCTTGGACTTGATAATAACATCATACACATATACCTCGATCTCCTTGTGAATCATGTCATGGAAGATGGTGGTCATAGCCCTCATGCAGGTGGCCCCTGTATTCTTCAGGTCGAATGGCATCATCTTGTAACAGTACACTCCCCACGACGTAATGAAAGTTGTTTTCTTAGCATCTTCCTCATCCATCCAGATTTGATGATAACCAACGAAGCAATCCATGAATGATTTTATTTCATGCTTGGCGCAATCGTCAATCAGGATATGTATATTTGTAAAAGGACACTACAAGAAATATGATTTTTAGAGGCAACCTTTTACGGCGACAGAAGAAGTTGCAACAACACTAAGGGTTTTAGTGGCGACCTTGATAGTTTCCACATTAAGTAACATATTAGTGGCGATAAAAAAAGAGCTGCCACAAATAGGTGCAACTAAAATCAAAAATTTTCCTTACCTGAAAATAAAATTTGGCTAAAAGATTCTTTTGTAGCGACTGATGAATTACCGTCACTTATACGAGGTTGTTGTAGCGACTTAGAAGCCGCCCCTAAATATACCCATATATTGTGGCAGCGAGGTCGCCACTAATACTTTTGGTTTTAAAATGAAATGTTACAAAAACAAACCCTAGAAAAATGAGAAAAAACACCTCCAAAATCATTTTCTGCAATAGACTTCTCAACAATGTTCCATCAGTTGCGAAAATTTGGATCCTCTATCCATTTGTTGTGACCCATCGAGCTCATCGGCAATTCCTTTACTGGTAAATATCTTCGTCGGTTCCTCTGTCTCTATCTCTCTCTTTCCTTTTACCTTTGGCTCTGTTTTAACTGTCTTAGTTTGTGTAAATATAATTAAGTTCTTCTATTCTATTTCTTCTTTGCCTTCTTGTATCTTGAAGTCTTTCAACTCTATAGGGAAAAAGCCCATTTCTAAAAGTTTTTGCTATTTTCTTAACCTAAATAAAAATGGCAAGAGCTGGACTAGATGAAAATTGGAAGGAGTAATTGACAATTATGGAGTACATTTGAGATTTTTCACACCGGGTAAGAGACGATATTTTCTTGGCAAAGCATGTGAATATTTTATCAATATTTTCTTGACAAAGCATGTGGAGAAGTGGCCTTTCTATGTCACTTTCCGAAGGAATGGAGTTCGTTGCTTATAGCTGCTGATTTTGCCTCTTAATTTTTAGGAGTAGGTTGGTGGCATTAGAGCTCACTATTTGTTAAGTAAACTTGAGATCTCTATTTGGATTGCTAAAGTAAATTACGATATTTTGTATTGGAATATAAATTGGTTATGCTTAATGAAATGCTTACTAGAGAAGGCTGATGCTTAATTGAAATTGTTGTCGGTCCATTGTGCCCTATAACAGATCCTCCTTTGGATGTGCATATGGTGTTTCGAATTACTCATGTCGTAAAATATTAAAAATTCTACACACATGATAATGTTTTCCTATTGTTCAATTATATGGACCATAGGTGATGATTGCCGAGATTGAGCAGATAGTACATGATTTTAAGAAGTAAATGTTGATATCATCATTGTTTACTGTAAGCAATCTTTCACCATTAAATTATATTATAGAATAAATTAGAAAATGCCTTGGTTTTTTTGAGGCTCCCTTTCTTTTTAATAGTCTACAGAATTTGAAACCTTGTCTGGTAAATCGTATGTTCAACCTTGCTTTTGTTCTTCTAGTTGGGTGCTTTATTAAATTTTGTGTTAGCTCTTAGTCTATTGTATTTGGATGGAGATGCAATTTAATTTTTCTTGCCTCTTCTATGAGTGTTTTCCATTTAATATGCTTGAAAAAGTACAAATTTTTAACATAAAGTTACTCCTCGATTTGAATATCTTGGCATAAGTTTATGATTTGAGAGAGTGATATGTTGTTAAAGCTATTTTATAAATGTACAATTGTGAATTTATTTTGCACAGTTAAGAAATAAAGGGGCAGATGGCAGGTGATAACAGTTCTAGGTCATTATCAAAAATATGATTTTTGACTTTATAAGTAAAAGATGACATTTTGTTAGTAACATGCCAACATATAATTTTTCTCTACGTCCTGAGTGTATTAAGTCTTTCATTAAATGGAAATTGAAATTTTCCTTTCCTTATGACAAAGTTAAGACTTTTATGTTTTTAATGACTTAGATGAGTTTTGAGATATGTTGACATGTGATTTCCTTCCTTTCCTTCTAGTTTTTATTACCATTTTCTTATGACATGTGACATAGGAAATTCAACCTTTTCCTTCTTGTATCTTGAATTCAGTTATAAAAAAGTTGTTGGGCCAGGAGGAGTGCCTATTCTAGAACTAACTTCTAAGCTCTGAAATGGTTGAATTTCATAAAATACCTTCTAATGAAATGACTATATCAATGCAATATGACTGCATATGCCTTACTATCTACTCTGAGCTCATGTTTGCCTATGACTTTTTTTGCCTTACATATTTAAATAGAAGGACTGATCATATCACAACTACTGCTATTTGGCATGATTCCGGTCTTAAACCAAAGAGAAAATACTACTCCAGTAGATTTCACTTTTCTATGCAAAATCCTTATTACAGATGAGTACTTAACAAAATAGATTCATGAGAAAGCATCTTGGGAAATTAGTGGTATGTGCTATTTTTTTCTTTAGTATCAAAATCTGTTAATAAAATTATTTTCGTTCACTGAACACCAGATATGTTTCAGTAAGTTTCATAATACACGGTAAAATTTATATTAAATTTCTTGTTTGCTCTGTTGTTGATCACCAGATAAAGGTTCCATTGCTGAGAAGATAGCATAGTGTGAGTTTATAACTTGAGATAAGAACTAGAAGGGAAATGTAATCAATGTTACTTTTACTAGATATAACTGAATATGTTTCAGGATCTTTTGGCTGCACAGACTCATTACACTAGGCTTACAGTAGAAATTCAGTCAAACTTGAAAAAGTCTTTTACACCTTCGAGGAAACGTACTAGAAGACCCTTTCGCTTAAAATCCCAGTTTCAATAAGCGTGAATTTTGAAAGACATTCACTTGCCATAGTTCTCTATGGTTGTAGTAGACATTTCCTTTTTATATGCTTTCCTTTAGTACTTGGCTTAGGATCAATTCTTTTTCGTATGCATGCATATATACAGTTGTTCTTTATTTTTTTAATAGCAACGAGATAGTACTTCAACAATGGAAAAATGAAGTTGCTCAAGGAGTAGCCTGAAGACATTAGAGTAACTTGAAGATATTGGAATAGTTTGAAGACGTATTCCTTTGAATTTTTTCTTAAAATAGCAAAGGATAAGGTTATTCAATAAGTAGGAGTTCAAACACATTTGATGTTCCTTTTTCCATGTATATGTGCAATGACAATGTATTATGGAGCGTAATGTACTTTATTGCAGACTATTTGGTAATGAAAAGGTTCTATACAAGTTTATTTAAGAATATCTGTGGTGTTCATTATATCGATGACACTATTGGAAAATTAGCAGGAATATTATTGGCTATTGAATTATTATTTTCTTTAAAGAAAGAGGCTTTATTGGCGACTCTAGTTGCCACAAAAAGAAAATCCTACTGTGGCAACAAGAAAAACGCCACTGAATATCATTTCTAGCGACTAGAGTCGCCACTATATGTCATTATTTAGTAGCGACCCACCTAAATTCAATTTTGTAAACATGATTTTGAGGCAACCTCAGTCGCTACAAAATGTGTAGTATTTGTGGCGACTCTCCAGAGTCGCCACAATAAACGTTCAGTAACAGTAGTTCTTGGAGCGAGCCCACAGTCGCTGCTAAAAACATGTAGTGGCGACTTTCTTACCATTTGTGGCGACTTTAGCTCCCACAAAAAGTCCGATTTCCTGTAGTGGGAAGTCATCTTTCAGACTGGCTCGGTTGAGATCCCGGTAGTCGACACAGACTCTGACCTTCCCAACCTTCTTTGGTACTGGCACAATGTTGGCTAACTATGTTGGGTACTCTACTACCCTGAGAACTTTGGTGTTGATCTGCTTGGTAACTTCTTCCTTGATTTTCAAACTCATGTCGGGTTTGAACTTTCTGAGCTTTTGCTTTATCGGTGGACACATTGGATTGGTTGGCAATTTGTGAGCCACAATAGACGTACTAGAACCAGTCATGTCATCATACGACCAGGCGAATATGTCCTCATACTCTTTTAGAAACTCTGTGTATTCTTCCTTTTCTGATGATGACAAATGAATGTTGATACGAGTCTCCTTGATGTTTTCCGAATCTCCCAGGTTGATAACTTCAGTCTCATCCAGGTTGGACTTAGGTGTGTTTCTCAAAATTCTCAACTTCTTTGACAATCTCGTCGGGTATGTCATCTTCTTCTGAATCAACATCCATTTGTTGCGTTGTCTCGTTGCATGTCACAGTCATCGGTTCATCAAGACAGGTAATAGTAATGATGTATAGGTAAAGTAATGAGAGAAGAATGATAGCGATAAATATTGATTCATAAGAAAAAATTAAAATGCTTTGGATAAATTAAATAATTGTTTTGAACACTTGAAGATCTTATTGCAGGAATTAAAATGCGAAAAAAGGAAATCATTTTGTAAAGAAAAATAAAGAATAGCTCTTGTTTTAGCCTTGCTACCCGAGGCTCGTCGGGCTTTGGTTGTGCTGACAGTCCCATTATTGAGATACGTCCCTCTGCTCACAGCCTGTATGGAAGGGCCTTCCTCCCCCTCCTCGTCGAGAATAACACAGCAGTCCATATCAATGTCCTCCTGAAACAAGTTCTTCATTGTTGCAAATGCTTCTTCTTCGTCTGATCCATAGATAATGTCGGTCTGTTGGAAGGTCTTCTCCAATTGCAGTATTGGTTGCTCCAAAGGGTAGTAGGGACAGCGCCAGGGTGACGACCAGTTTTTGAATTCTTCCCAAGTGTATTTGTATCCCAAACCGAAAATGGTGTCGAGCTTCTTGAGTTTGATAGGTTTGGAGATCCCCTGAAGGTTCTTACCGATCCCTTTACCTGGCTAGTACCCTCGCCAATTCATCATACTTGCTATCTTGCTATCCCACCATTTGTCTTTGTCGATAGTGTTGACCCGTTCAATGTGGTGGTAAGTTTCCCCACCCAGCTTCCTTCTCCCTTCAACCACCGGAATAGTTTGGCGACTGTAAATAGGGTTGCTACCTTCGCCGTGAATAACCACCTCTTGATGGTTCCATTCGAACTTCACTACCTGATGTAGTGTCGACGCTACGGCCCCAGCATCATGGATCCATGGTCGTCCTAATAACAGGTTTTAAGATGCTAGCACATCTATCACTTGGAATTCAACCTCGAACCAAGTTGGTCCCATTTGCAGGCATAGGCTTATTTCACCAATGGTGGACCTCTGAGATCCACCGATATCTTTCACATTGATTGCTCCATCCTTTATCTCATGCAGCCCTTCACCCAATTTCTTGAGCGTTATCAACGGACAGATGTTAAGACTGGATCCTCCATCGATCAGGATTCTGGTGATGAAATAATCTTCGCGTTGCACAGTGATGTGCAGTGCTTTGTTATGGCCCAATCCTTCAGGAAGCACCTCGTCCTCATGGAAAGTGATCTTATGGCTTTCCAACACTTGGCCCACCATATTGGCCATTTCTCCACTAGTGATGTTGTTCGGGACATACGTTTCGTTCAACACCTTCAACAAAGCATTCCTATGCGTCTCGGAATTTTACAGCAAAGAAAGGATGGATATTTGCGCTGGCGTCTTGTTCAGCTGGTCGATGACCGAATAATACTTGGCGTGTACCTTCCTCCAAAGGTCATCTGTAACTGTCTCAATAACGGGAGGCCGATTGGAAGTTTGCTTGCTGGATTCGGCTAGATGTTCAGGGGTATATAGACTCTACCAGTTCTAGTCATACCCTATGCCGCAACAGCTTCTTCAGTCTTGACTTTGCCTTTCCTTCTCGCTTCGGCTGTATAGTCCCATGGTACATCATTTGTATAGAAAGGTGGCGTGGTTGATATTGCCACCGCGATTGGAGTAGCTATCCTCACTTCGAATGGAACATGTGCCTGGGGTGGCAAGTTGCAACCTCCAATGGTGCAGGTGCATTTGTCAGAGACACGAACTCAACTTCAATTGGTACTGGTGTCTTTGCGGGTGGCGCCTCTTCAAACTCAAGAGGTAAGGACATATCTACCTCGGCATCCGACTGAATCTGGACTATGATTGGGTTGAGAGTAACCATTGGCTTTTTTGGGTCATTTCCCTCTACGATCAACCCGATTGACCCCTCGGGGTCCCAGTCGTCTTCTATTTCATCAAGTGGATGCCTCCACCCTTATGGTCTGGAAGAGGATTGTTATGGACGCTTGGAGTGGATTCCTTCACCATGATGACCTTATTGTCAATTAAGGACTATATCTTATCCTTCAAAGAGCGACATTCATCGATAGTGTGCCCCTTCATGCCGAAGTGGTATGCACATGATTTGTTTGAGTTGACCCATTGAGAAGGATTCTCAAGGGTTGTAGTAGGGATGGGGGCGACGTAACCAACAGCTTTTAGCTTTTCATACAGCTGGTCGATGGGTTCGGCGATGGCGGTGTATTGTTTAGGAGATTTGTGATCAAAATTAGGCCGCAATCTAGGGAAGTTTTGGCGTGCAGGGGGTGATTGGTAATGGGATGGTTGAGAGTTGTAAGTGTGGTAGATCGAAGCGGGTTGGGAGTATCTGGGTGAAGTAGGTGATATATCGATGGTGGAGGTGATTGATGAGTTGGTGGTGGAGGGGATTGATAAGTGGGTGGTGGAGCTTGGTATGAGGGTGAGGGTGCTTGGTAATTTGGGGTTGGTTGATATGTGAGTGGAGGTGTTGGGTAAGTTTGGTATTTGAGTGGGGATTTGGTTCTTTGTGCAACCATCACGGCTCCC